>RPOG01000227.1:294643-347894 GCA_008086565.1 Thalassoma bifasciatum
CACAGCAAAAATGGTCATTTGACTCCATCTAGTGGCCAAACTCACACAGACCACCTAAAAGTAAAGTCTGGCCACTAGATGGAGCCAAATGACCATTAATGCTGGAGTGAAATGATTATTTTTGCAGGGTGCAGAGTTTTGTCAGCTGAAAACTTGGAAAAAATGCATTATTAAAAATCTTTAAGACATACAGTTTTATCCTCTCAGTTTGAGGGTGTGTCCAGGGATGGATCATGACAGTTTAAATGAAATTTGAAGGAGATTAGGCTAAAAATCAGGGAGTTATCAGGAGTCCTTTATCCTCTCAGTATGAGGGTGTGTCCAAGGATGGATCATGACAATTTGAATGAAATCTGAAAAAGATTAGGCTAAAATTCAGGGGCTTATTGAGAGTCTGTGGTTCATGAAACCACTTCAGACTTTGACACTTTACAAGAGAAATATCATTCAAAACAGAAACTTGACCTAATTAACTGAGCTTGTTGAAGATGTTGTGGACATTTCAAATATAATATCAACATCAAATGGCTGCATGCTCACAGCACAGCCTCCTGCTGCTCTAAAAATTAGTGTCACAATGTCAGAACTGAAAGAAATTGCACAGCAAAAATGGTCATTTGACTCCATGTAGTGGCCAAACTCACACAGACGTGGATTTTCATTTCAGACCGGTGATCTACCTCGGTTTACTGGTAATTACGACCTCACTTTACTAATAAAAACGTCCCACGTCTCAAAACAGTCGACTTTTGAACCTTTTTTACGTAATATAAAAATCTTTAAGACATACAGTTTTATCCTCTCAGTTTGAGGGTGTGTCCAGGGATGGATCATGACAGTTTAAATGAATTTTGAAGGAGATTAGGCTAAAAATCAGGGAGTTATCAGGAGTCCTTGTTTCATGAAGTCACTTCAGACTTTGACACTAAACTGGAGACTCATCATTCAAAATAGGAACTTGACCTTATATATGGTGCTTGTTGAAGATGTTTTTGATATTTCTGTGCAATTGTTTTCAAAAAAAGATCAAAGGGGGAGGAGCTATGGGTCACAGCATAAAACACTTGATTTCCTGTTGCCAATAGGGGGCGCCTTACTTTGCGTGAATAAAAGCCATATGGCTGCGCTCAGGCTGGGACAGTGAACATGTGTGTGAGTTTTGGTCAGGATCTGACTTTGTACGAGAAAGTTATTAAGGTTTTTGTGGTTCTGAAAAATGGTCAACTTTTGGCGCCCCTAGTGGCCACGCCCATCAATATTATAACAATCTTTGAACAACTTTTGATCATCAGTGGGTCTAGTATGCACCTGTCCAATTTGGAGATAATCGGAAAAAAACTGTAGGACAAGTTCGAAAAAGTTCGCACCGTGCTAGCGCAAAAATTCCAACTTTGACGTAAAATTTCGGAACTTTAAATTATTGTTTTGCCTTAACATTTTACATTTTTATGAAGGTCTTGGAGTGATAAACGTGCCCAAAAAATTTCATACAAATCGGAGCATGTAAATTTTTCTTTTTTTTTGGCGCCCTCTGGTGGCCACGCCCCAGAAGTTATTAAAACTCTTTTAATAACTTTTAATCGTCACTGTGTGTAGTATACACATGAGAAATTTGAAGCTGATTCGACAAAAACCCTAGGACAAGTTTGTTCAAATACGTACCCTAAAAATCGTCAAATTCAGATTTTGGGGACAAATTTCCGAACTTGCTGTGCAAAATTCAGAGTTTGCCCAAGAGAATTTTTTGAAGGTCAAGGCATGATTGAGGTAGCCAAAAAATTTCAGACTTGTACGTGAAAGTAGGCGGCGGGGCTACCGTTTTAAGCTAATGCTAAATGCTTCGTTGTACAATCGTAAAAAACTC
The DNA here is from genome assembly GCA_008086565.1 of Thalassoma bifasciatum. Lineage (NCBI taxonomy): Eukaryota > Metazoa > Chordata > Actinopteri > Labriformes > Labridae > Thalassoma > Thalassoma bifasciatum. The sequence goes on from RPOG01000227.1 coordinate 296,508, forward strand.
ACCGTTTTAGTATTTAAAAAGCGTGAACAGACCCCCCCATCCTGTACCTCGGCTCGAGAAATAGAGTTCGCTTTCCCCGCTTTTAACCCAAATTTCCGCGCCTTTGTTTGAATAATAATCCTTTGCGTTTCAAGAGGGCCTTCGCCCGCCTGTCGGTCGCTCGGGCCCTAATTATGGGATACAAAGGTCAAAATAATGATACGAAGTCAAAATTATGAAAAAACAGTCAAAATCATCAAAAGTCTAAATTATGAGATATTGACAAAATTATTACATATGTAACTTTAAGATAAAAAGTCAAATAGTGAGATTAAGAGTCAAAATTGTAAAAGAAAAATTGAAATCATGACATCCATTGAAACAAACTGAGATGAAGTCAAAATTATTAGAAAGAGGTAAATATGTTACAAGATTTTCTTTATAATTTTGATGTAAAAAGTCAGAATTCTGAAACAAAAAGGTAAAATTATTTTAAAAAAAGCTGAAATTATAACTTTCATTAAAAATGATGGGATACAAAGTCAAAATTATAAAACACAAAAGCTGAAACTATGATATAAAATCAAAATCCTGAGTTAAAATTGAAGCAATCAAGAGTGGAAACTGAGATACTGTTAAAAATTATTAGAAAAATGAAGAAATAATGAGATGATACAGTTGTAATTTGGAAATGAAAAGTCAAAATAATTAGAAAAAGGCTCAAATTGGGATAAATTTATGATTATGAGAGGACACGTCAAATTTATGAGATATTCAAAAGAAAGAAACCTTATTTAGAAATAGATTAAATTTGGAGTGAGCTCTAACTGCTGTGTGATCATGGAGCGATGGATTGTGGGTATATTACATCTGAGATCTATAGGACATAATAAAAAACATGTCACAGATAAACAAAAGCCTCATCTTCAAGAGAAAATCTGCTCTGAATAATTCTGGACAACAGACACTTTCACTGAGTGTCACAGACTTGAACGTTATCTGAATGTCTAGAAGGGTTAAATGTAGAAAAACAACCGAACAGAAGTGAAAAAAAGAAAAGAGAGATGGGAAATATCTCAGGGCGAAGCAGCAGACTGACTGATGGAGAGAGCGAGTGAAGCTGGTGAAGGAGAAGACGAGCTGTCAGGTGTTTCTCTTCACCTCCACCTGTCGACTTCACCTGGAGAAAACTGAGATGATTTACTGAGAAGAAGAAGCCTGGGAGGAAAGTTCAGACTTTTTTCAAGGTGAGCGGCTGTTTCCTACGGGAGGATGTTTGTTTTAATGAGCGGTTTCTCCTCCTCCACTCTGAGCTTTTCTCTCCTCCTCTTTATCCAGGATTCACCTTCTCCTTCACAATCCCTCATTAACTTAAAGAACTGAATCTCTGGTTTTTCTTTATCACTGCACCTGCAGCGTAATACTCTCCCATCAGCGCTCACACCTGTTTACACAAACAGACGAAAACAGGGGAGAGCTATTTCTGAAGGAAACCCATCTGTCACAGTTAGAGTTCCTCCACAAAAAGAGACAAAACTTCTACAACAGAGCCGTCAAATCTGATGAGACATTAACCAAGCTCAGGGGAAACCATCAAAAAAAAAAAGTTATATTCATATAAAGTATAGGTGTAGATTCTGTGGATGCTTCAGGGACCTGAAATGTCCACATGGAAACATTTTGAGATACAGAGATAAAATTTTGAAATGAACAGTTAAAATTTCGGAGATGGAAAGTCCAAATTCTGAGATAAGATGTCAAAATTTGGGGATGAAAAGTTGAAATTTTGAGACAAAGAGTTGAAATTTTGAAATGAACATTTGAAATTTTGAGATAGAAATGTAAAAGTCTGAGATAAAACATAAAACTTTTGAAGGAAAAAATCATAATTTTAAGAAAATGAGTCAAAATTCTGAGATAAGATATACAAATTTTGTGATTAAAAGTTCAAATTTTGGGATAAAACAGTTCAATTTTTGAGGTAAACAGTTGAAATTTGGGGGGAAAAAAAAGTACAATTCTGGGATGAAAAGTTGAAATTTTGTGATACAAAGTCCAAATTCTGAGGTGAAAACATCAAATTTTGAGACAAACACTTGAAATGTTGAGATAAAAATGTAAATTCTGAGACAAAAAGTTCAAATTTTGAGAGAAAAAGTCCAAATTGTGAGACAATAATGTTCAAATTTTGAGGTAAACAGTTGAAATTTTGAGAAAAAGTGTAAAATTCTGAGAAGACAAAGTTGAAATTTTTAAGATGAAAGGTCATAATTTTGAGAAAATAAGTCAAAAGTCTGAGATAAAATGTACAAATTTTGTGATAAGAAGTTCAAATTATGGGATAAAACAGTTCAATTTTTGAGGTGAACAGTTGAAATTTGGAAAAAAATGTAAAATTCTGGGATGAAAAGGTGAAATTTTGTGATAGAAAGTCCAAATTCTGAGATCAAATGTCCAAATTCTGAGGTGAAAAGTTAAATTTTTGAGACATTTAGTCAAAATTCTGGGATAAAATTACAAAAATGTGCTATGAACAATTAAATTTTTTTTAGGGAAAAGTCAAAGTTTGAGATAAAAAGTCAAAACTTTAAGAAACAATTCAAAATGTTGAGAAATTAATCAAAAATTGTAAGGTAATAAAGTCAAAGTTGTGAGGAAAAAAAGTCAAAATTTTGGGCTAAGAGTCAAAATTTGAGTTAATTTTGAATTGATTTTAAAGTTAAATTTTCCTACATGTTATCTCAAAATTTTGACTTTTTTTTACCTTACAATTTTCAATTTATTTATCAAGATTTATCCTGAACTTTTGGTTAAAAAAACTGGTTTAAAGTAAAGTTCCAGATTTCCTCCTAACGAGCTCATCGTTGAGATCACCTGTGTGTCCTCATCACACCTGTGTTCATCAGCCTGCTGCTCTATAAAAGGAGTTTCTTTCCCTCAGTCAGTGTGTGACACACGGACGACCAACACCTTCAGTTGGCTGCTCTGTTTGTGTGAGTGGTTTATTGTGAGTGTGTGGAGGAAAGAAATGATGTCTTTTTAAATCAGTCTACTTTTTTGTTGGTAGAATCAGTGGGTGGCTGTAGAGATTAACACCTCCACCTTTATCTTGTTGGTTTCCTTGTCTTGGATCACTGTCCCTCACATCTAAGACCTGCTGAAACATAATGTAATGGAAAAAAATAAATAAATAAAAAGAGGTGAATGGTGTAAACACTCAGGGCTTTTAAGAGAAAAGTCTCTCACACAAACACACACAGAGCAGATCAGTCACTAAAGCCCAGAGAAAAGCTAATCTCAGAAAATGCCATTAGCAAAGTGCAGGACACAAAGAGATAAAAGTGAGAGTGTGAGTCAGTGACACTCTGGGCTGATAATGTTCCACCTTTAAAGGTTCAGTCTGTCTATTTACCCAGCAGAAGAAAAGAACAGAAGATCAGACCTGTTCATCTTAATGAATCACTGTAACTCAATGCAACAAACTGTTGTGGAGTTTTTTGATTAAAGTAAGCAATTTACCCTACTGAAGGCAAATTCCCAGATATCCTTACATATAGATGCCAGCTATTGCGTTTGTCAGATGGCTGCCTCCAGGAGAAGACAAGGCCATAAACAAAAATGTTGTTCTCTGGTAACTGGAGACAAGCTCCCTGTGTCCAGGCTTTTCAAAGCACACAGCAGCTGAGCTGACCCACAGATTTCTGCCCATTGACGATTTCAATGTTCTCTGTAAAAGTTAAACTTGAACACATTCTGAAGATCCTAACAGGTCCTGAGTAATTCCCTCAATTCCAGATTCACACTCTCAATTTGCTGATGTTCATTTGACTTCATGGACACAAACTTGTAAGATGTAATACCAGATATTATCTGTACCCCTCCTCATTGATCAGGTGGTATCCTGTCCCATCTACAAAAGGCCCTGCTGCACCAAATGACAGCCAATCACCACTGGAGAAGGGACGTCCACAGGGTTTTTAAGGAAGACAGGCTTCTACTCGGGGCTTTTTTCTACACAGATTTTTGGGATGGAGGTTTTTAGGCTAAGAGTTTTGTTAGAAGGTTTAGGAAAGGTTTTAGGGAATGCAAGAGGTTTCTTTTCAGTCTTTGTTCATGTTTAGTTTTATCAGTTGGTACAGAATATTTAACGTGCTGCAAATCTTTCAACTCAGAAGCTTTGTTAAAGATGACTAGACCTGAATAAACTTTTTTCTGGATTCAAGCTGAATGGACTCTCCTGCTGATTTGGACTCCTCTTTTCATGATTTTTCATGGGTAAATGTCTTAGAATTAGGAGACCTAGGATGAGACATTATGCAGTAGAAATAGGGGTCCTCCCCCACCTTATATTAAAGTAACAGATTCAACAAGTAACAAGCCCGAAAATTAGATTCTACAAAACTAACTCCAAAAACATGTCAGGATGTAAAACTCATTTCAGATACTGTGGAAATAGCCATGTTGGCCTCCATTGGCTCTGGACAGAAAGACAGAGGTCTGCAGCAGACCATGACCCTCCTGATATGTGGTGAACGTTTAGAAAAAAAACAAAAAACTACAGCCTCAGAGACGACTGCTCAGCACTTGTCTGTGAGTAAAACTGAAGGAATAAAAGCCAAATATGTCCCAGTGCAGCAATAAACGAGCACTAAATGGGAAAACAGCCATTTAACACTAAAGAAGATGAATCAAATGTTGATTTAATGAAATGAATGGAAAGAATACAAACTTTGCCAAGTACACTGTGTAGGGAATTTCTAAATTAACTCAACATCACATGAACTCTGAAAGCCAAACACTGGGAAAGAGCCAGAGAGCCATCTGGCAGAGCTAGGAATCATGGGAAATGTGAGCGTATGGTTATTGCACAGACTTATGGAATTTTCACACCGTTTGTAAAAGATTTACAGCCGTGTCCATACGTCCATGTTCCTGTACACACAGTTCAGACCAGTAAAGGAGGTTGGTTTTGTTGGCGTGGAAGAGTGAAGTGTGCAGCCAAGTCGTTTTTAAAAGGAATTTTTACAGTTTGGTTTCTTAAAACAATAGTTCCTGATGCATTTTGCTCCTAAGCAGAAAGTTTTGACAGATTAAATGTGCAAAAGGAGAAAATTTCATAACAGCAGATTGTATTTAGCCCTGTTATTGTCTTCAGATTTACTCTGCACAGTCTGTTCTGATGCTTATCAGGTACAAGGTGTAAAATTTACCATTTTTCTTTAAGTGAAGATTCTTCAAACATTTTCATATATATCCAACAATTTACTTTTGTGACATAGTACGATTGACCTTATTTACGTAAAAGTTTACCTCCTTTTTTTGTGTATGAAAAGGCTAATTTTGATTTTGACATGTATTGTCACAGACTGGTATGTCAGAGTGTCGGCATGATGCTGCTTTGAAAACACACAATTTAACAAAAGTAGACATAACTAATTTCACATCCCAACAACAAAGCATGAAACCATTTGTGTAATTCTAAAGCACATTTATGAAAGAAAACCAAAGTTACAACAAAAGGAAGGTTGAAGAACTTGTACTTGACTTAATGTCTGAAACATGAGATGGTTTTCATTATTTTTCCAAGCCACAATGTTATAATTTTAGTGTCTCATACTCACCTAACCAAAATCTCAAGAAGTTTAAAAAATTGCTGTAATTCAAATTTTAAATTGTTGGATCTGAAAAAGGTTTCAAAATTCAAAAAGAAGAAATGGGAGCGAGACAGTCAAGAAAACTGGATATACTTTTGATTTTCACATTTTTTTGGGATAGCATTTTGATTTAAATTGCAAATCTACAATTTTTTTTTTTTTTTTTTTTTACGAAAACAGGGGAACTTTTTTCGCATTTCATCAGTGAAATGACATTTGCGTTTCGGCATTTTCTTTCTGTTCGAGTGTTCTCTGGCAGTGTGCCTACCTGCCTGTCAGCCTGCGGGTGAGTGAGTGTGGAGCGCCTCTGTACTGATTTGTGAATGAATGAATACATGTTCTGGGGTTCGGCTCAAACTCCATCTCTCAGAGCGTGTTTCTAAAGGAACCACTCAACGTGAATGATAAATACACTGTTCTGTGACGCGCTCAAGCTAGGCAAGATCAAAAACCCGGACATTTGAAGGATTTTATAAACCCCGACCGGACAGGCTCTTAAAAGAGGACATGTCCGGGCAAAAGAGGACGTATGGTCACCCTAGGATGATGGAGTGACATAAACTGATAGAAAATAGCAGTGAGGAGGAAAAGCAGGGAGGAGAGGAAGAGGAGAGTATGGAGGAGGGAAGGAGGCCTCGTCTGTCGTAGCAGGGAGCAGGATGGATGCTCTGCCTCACAGATCTGAAACTGTCAGACTCTCACTTCTGCCTCTGAGCTTTATCTTAAAAATCCCTCTGATTAATGGAAGCACGGCGCTCGGCTTGAAAGAGGATAAGAGATGATTAATCTTGATGAGCTACTATAAATGTGAGGAGGATATAATGTATGAGGCTCTTAGAGGGGGGGCTCTGCTTTTCAGTACAATGAGACAAGAGAGAAAGGAGGCAAACAGCTTTAGTTTAAACATTAGAGACACAAGACTCGTAGAAATCCAGGCCATAAGTTCATTTGCCATGTGAAAGTTTCCTCCTCCTGAATAAATCTCAATAAAATCCACTGTAGAAAAGGTTGAGCTTCATCTACACTCTCTACTTTCTGCAGTTCTACAGTGAGATGTAGAAGCTAACATCATTAATATAGACTCAAGTGTGGTGGTTGACCTCAAGAGCATTGCTCTGCTCCTTCAGGATGTAATTTAAGAGAATTACCTGCAAACAGCGAGTCCTCTGTGTTTGGAATACATTTGTTATTCATTAATAATTTAAAGCTTTCACAGCTCGAGGGGACTACATTTCTGCTCCCATTACAGCTACTAACTGTTCACCAGAGACAAAAAAAAATAATAATAATAATAAAAAACTGCACAACTCTGAAAACCTGCAGAGCCAGAGTCTGGAAATAACACCTGGTCAAAATATCAAGACTAGTTGAAGATTGGATGAATCTGAAACCAAAACCCATCTCAAAGTTTTACGTTTTACTTTTTTACCCTCACTTTTAGAAAGGCACTTGCACCAGCCCAACAACTCGACGTTTTCATTGCGGAGAGTATTGTGTTGCGGTAGTGACGACTCCAACCTGTGTTTGTACTCTACTCTGTTTGTAAAATTTAAAGAAGTTTCTAGGACTTCCAATACGTTGTTTTTTTTATTCAAGGAGGCAGACCCTAAAACTTTCACCAGCTCTGATTGGCTGTTTGTTAAAACATGCAAACAATTCAGACATTTTTGTCTCTGAATAACTCGAAATAAGACTATTTTCTTTTTCTTTTTTTTTTTTTTTTTTTTTTTTGCAAAACTGCACAAAAATGAGGAGAGGAAAAAGAAATACGACAAGCTTCTGGACTTGTCAGTTGAATGTGGCTCATGTTAAGTCTATAAAGAAAGTTCTGACTGAAAATAAGACCAAAAGAAACCCTAAATGTAAGTTTTTTTGCGCAGTATAGCAAATTGGTTAGTAACACAAAACATTTTGAAAAATATCTTTTCAGCTGTATTTATATACATATTTATGTGACCTTTGCACCAGCACAACATCTTCAGAAACTCTTCTTTAGCTCAGCTGGAAAAGGGTGATATCCTCCAGATTTACTCCATTGTGCAATGAAGTTTCATGGATCTTAAAAGGTCTTTGTTACGACCTGGTAATAACTAGAGGTATGCAGGCCGAACAAATAAATTTATAAACCCAGGACAAGATGGTCAAAGAAAAATAAGGCAGGAGAAAATGGTCAATTAAATGTATTTAATGAATAACTCAGGTCAATAATTGCAAACAGAATATACTCCTCATCAAAACCAGAGGGAAAAACAAGTTCTTGACTAAAACTGTCTGAATAAACCCAAAAGAAAAAGAAAACCAAATGAAACCTACTCACCACTGAGCTTATACTTTTAACACACACAAAAACACAGCTCTACAAAACACACACACAAGGCTAAGTCAAAATCCACTGATACTTGGAGAGAGTTGAGAAGGTTGGTTGGTCTCTGCAGCTGAAGCTTCCACACACCAGTCAACAAAGAAACTGAGCAGCCAACACTTCTACCCGGTAGCTCCTCACAGGACCAAAAGCACTATAATATCCCGGACGAGCCCCCACTCAGGTCTTAAAACGGTCAAAACAGATTCATTCTCTCTTCCAGAGCGATTTCAAAGTCACGTCAGCTCGTGGGGACTTTAACTTCTCACTGAATCACATTGATTTTATCCCACAGAAGCTACATAACACTTTCCATAAGTATCAGCCTCTTCACACTTTGTAGGAACAAATGTCTGCACTTTTTTTTTTTTATCTTTCAACAATCAGATAAATGACCGACGGAGATGAAAAGTTAAGTGGCCAAATGAAACAGTCGACTGTTTTGTGAATTCCTGACCTCAGATCCTGTGACAGCACATTAGCACATAAAGATCTTAAATCAACATTCAGGCGCTGAGCTCCGTCAGGTCTTTCCTCGCTCTAACCCACAAAGAGTGGCTCTGTTTACGTCGTAAAAATCAAAGAAGCGATTACAGAAGTTCGGAGGCGCCTGCAAATTGCTTCAGGCTGTGAGATTTTCCCTTTAGGAGGAGAGAGCCGACTTATTAAACTGTCTGCATTTTTTTTCTTTTCTTTTTTTTTTTTTTTAGTAGCTCACCTTTCCTTTCTGCACAAGTTATTTTCTGCTTGGTCGGATAAAAGATAATTGCTTAACAAATGGTGCTTTATGGAGAGATGAGTTTACTGGCTTGAGCTGTTGTTCAGGCAGTTTATTTAACCTGTAAACAAATATTTGGGAGGTTTTATTGGGTTAATGTTTTCTTTAAGAGGATCTCATGTGAGGACTAGAGGAGTTTGTCACTTGAGCAGAAATATTTGTGATATAATATTTGTTCAGAATCATTTCTCATCCTGGATTCAGTGGTTTCTTTTTGTCCTCAGCACTTTTCCGAGCAGACTCTGTGAAGGTTAATTCCTTGTTTGGTGTGTGCATATCCTCTTTCTCTTTCTCTCTTTCTCTCCAACAGTCTCATTATTCAGGCTGAGGAGAGCATTGATTCCCTGCAGCTTATGGCTGTGTACAACAGAATTATATAAATGTATAAACAGTGCATTCATGAATACCAGATTAATACACTCGTGATGCATTAAACTGAAGATCCAGAGAATGTGAGAGGAATTTAAATCTCTTTATCAAGTTTCAAACTCCTCTAAAGCTGAAGTTTCTATATAAAGAATAATAATAAAGGCTGAGCAGGATCCTGATGTGAAACTATGACGTTTAACCTCGTACTGTTTGATCATAAACCAGGGTCCAGTATCAAAATACTCATGTTGTTTAGGCTGTTTTTTTTTTTAGCAAACCAAAATGAAATAANTTTGTCCTCAGCACTTTTCCGAGCAGACTCTGTGAAGGTTAATTCCTTGTTTGGTGTGTGCATATCCTCTTTCTCTCTCTCTCTTTCTCTCCAACAGTCTCATTATTCAGGCTGAGGAGAGCATTGATTCCCTGCAGCTTATGGCTGTGTACAACAGAATTATATAAATGTATAAACAGTGCATTCATGAATACCAGATTAATACACTCGTGATGCAAATTTGACTTCTAGGTCTCTTACACTCTCCTTAAATTTAGAGAAATAGTTCAAAGTTTGAGGAGATTTCGACTTCAAAGATATATTTCTTATTATTATTTCCGACTCGTCCTAGGACTACACTTTGATACTGCAAATTGGAGCATGACAAACTAGTATTTGGTCCCAGGTCATAGTTTTATGAGTACAACAAATCCGACATTTTTTTTTTTTTTTAGCAAACCAAAATGAAATAATGTTTCTGTCATAAAGTTGACCGCTTTAAATGTGAATGAAAATGACTGTTACCACTGTAACATGAATCTGTTCAATGCAGTGTTTTTCAACCTTGGGAAGTCTAGTAATTACAACGTATTATTAGGGCCACTAAAAAAAAAAAAAAGGCAAAGAAAGTTTCATGATTGTGTTGATAAAGTGACAAATTTGCAAAATAATAAAGTGGCACAACTGAGGTTATGAAGTTGCAATTTTTTTAGTTTAAATCGGCACATTTGCTGATTATAAAGTGGAAAATTTGCAAGGTTATAATTTGGCAGATTTGTCAGTTTATAAAGTGGAAAATCTGCAGGTTCAATTGAGACAAATTTGCTTGGTGAAACATGGCAAATTTGCAAATTTTATTCAGTGGCAATTTGATGGTTTTTAAAAGTGTCAGGTAGCATATTTGCGAGTTTGTACCGTGGTCGAATTTGCAAAATAATAAAGCTGCACATGTGCAAGTTTATGAAATGGGAATTTTTTATTTTAGTCTAAACATGGCACATTTGCACATTTATAAATTGGGAAATTTGCAAGTTTATATGACACGGTGAGTTTATTATGTGGCAAATTGTGAGTTTAAACGTGGCGCATTTGCAAGTTGATAAAGCGGCAAATTTAACTGTGTTAAAAAGTGGCAAGTGGCAAATTTGTGAGTCTTTAAAGTGGCAAATTAATGGGTTTAAATTTGGCAAATTGCCAGTTTGAAAGTGGGACATTTGCAAGTTTGAAAGAAACAAATTTGCAGTTTTGGAAAGTGGCACATTTGAGTATATAGTTGGGGCAAATCTGCAAGTTTATAAAGTGGTAAACTTGCAAGATTTAACATAGCAAATAGTGAGTTTATAGAGCAGCAAATATTTTGTAACCAAATATATGTAAATATTATAAATTTCAAACCTGAAATATGAGACATAAAAATGACATTTACGAAGATGGAACATTCATATCAACTCTTGAAAATCTCATATCTGTTATGTTTCTGTACAGGCACACACAGTATCAAAGATTTTAAGTTTTATCTGCTGAAAGTGTTCCACTTAGTGTTCTATATCATGGATGTAAAGCGACAGATCCATGTCTTGCAGATGACTACAATGATCACAATGGAGTAACATAACACCAGGTAAGGAAAAACAACAAAAACTGTTTCAGATTTACTTTCTATGATTTCTTGCAAACTAAGTGAAACCGCAGTTACTCATGATAGTAATACTCCAGCAGGAAGTTGAGGCCTAATGTCAAACAATGAAGTAGAAAACTGATGAAAGAGGTGAGAAAGAATCTTCATTATAAAAAAAAAAGTTTTAACCAAAACCAGCTGGATTCAAGATGCTTAAAGGTCCAGAGAGAGCGAGTAAAAGATCAGTGATCCATGCTTCTTCAGAGCAAAGGTTCATTCTGTGCTTACAAAGTTAATTTACTCTCAGTCATTGGAAATCTTTTAATATCACTTCAGGGGGGTAAAAATCAGCAGGGTTTCTCTCACTGCTTTCAAAAACTCTGGTATTGACCGTCTTATTTAACACTTAATTAATTTTTCCAGTGAGCTCATAAATCAAGTCAAGGAAAAAAGAATAATGTTAATGGTGTGTGAAGACTCAGAGAAAAGTTTTTATTTTGTGGAGCTGTTATGACTTCAACAACAAAGCTGGATCCTTAATGAGTGTTCGCTCCATTAGCTGTGAGCGCTAAAAAAGTTATTTCTATCAAGGCTGAATTAAAGAAGTCTGTTTCTGCACAGTCGTCTTCATTTTCAGGCCTTTTTTTTCTACACAAACAACCCTGCTCTGCTGTATTTCTTTACTTTATAGCTCAGATTTTATAGGGTGTAAACTTTTTTATCAGCGTCTCTGACACATTCTTTCATTTCATCACTTTGTTTCACTCAAACTGTTTCATACAGAGTTAAGTTACTAAAATCTCCAGTGATGACAATGATGGAAATCTATCTTACTGGATCTTTTCTTTCCAGATTAAAAACAAAGAAAAGGTGATAAAAGTCTGAAATAAACCTCATAAAGTTAATTCTTCAGACGCCTCACTGACTGGAAATGAGACGTCTCTTCTGCCTCATTTTGCACCTATTTTCTATTTTGGAGCGTTTCATCGAGCCAAACTCTGCCCATTAGTTTTATTAGACTCTGTTCACAAAGCCAAAAAAGTGAGTGTCAGAACTGGCTGTTTTATCAGTTCTTTAGGAATTTATGGGAGCAAAACTTGCTGTCCACAATATTTATTCTCTGTCTGCTCTTATTTTAAGAGTTTTGTTTTTCTACTCGACATAGTTCACCTTTATCTAATTGTTCTAGTGCACAGGTGAGTGTTTTAAGAGGTCATGGGAAAAATTGTTGATTTACTTTGTAAGCTGCAAGTAAACCCAGATGTTTGTAAGCTTATTTAGTACCAGTTATAAAATAAGAATGAAGACTTGGCTTTGTTGGGAATTGTTTTTGTGCACAAACAGTCAAAACATTTCAGATAGCAGTTGAAATTTCGAAAGAAAAAGTCCAAACTTTGAGTAACAAGCCAAAACTTTGAGATAAAGTCAAAATCAGGAAGAAAAAGTCAAACTTTTGAGAAAAAGTCAATGCAGAGAAAAAAAGGCGAAATTGAGATTTAAGTCTATATTTGAAGACAAAAAGTCAAAATCGGGCAAAAAAAAAAAAAAATCAGAATAAAAGTCCAAATTTTGAGACAAGAAGTTAAAATCAGAAAAGACAAAATTCTGGGTTAAAAGCAAAATTTTGGAGACAAAAAGTGAAAATCAGGAGGAAAAAAAAGTAGAAATTTTGAGAATAAAAAGTCATAATTATGAGCTAAAGTCAATATGAATAACTAGGAAGTCAATATTATTCAGTCATAAAGTCAAGATTTTGAGTTATCAGTCATAATTCCTAGACTAAAAAGTCAAAATGTTGAGTATAAAGTCAAAATTTTGAACAAAAAAGTCAATATTTGGGTAAATTAGAGTCATAGATCTGAAATTAATCCAAATGTTGAGACAAAAGCATGAGATATTGAGCTGAAAAGTCAAAGTTAGGAGTTAAAACGTCAAATTTTGGGATAAAAGTTAATCATGAAAGGTCAAAATAATGAGATCAAACATCAATACCTTTAAATACGACAGTAAGAATTTTTGAGAGTCAAAGTTCTGAGAGAAATGTTGAAAATTCTTATCTTCAAATTTTAACACCGTTTGTTTTTCTTTTTGTTTGTTAAATGAAATTTCAAAGTCAGTTTTTTTATCTTCCACATTCTTGATCAGCGGAAATGGATTTTTATGCATTCATTTAAAGAAAATTTTCACTTTGATTTAAAGCACTCCCTCTCTGTTCAATGTATGAATTATAAAACTACACTGTTGTTTTTGAGGATCTCTGTCTCCATGAGGTTAAGTGGGGCGTCCTCTTTCTAGGCTGTAAGAAAATGGGTCACCCTCGTTTCTTTAGCCCCTGTCTGTGTCTCTGTAAAGATTTCTTTAAGTTGTTTCTCAAGACACAGACTGAATCTCTCAGCTCAGACCAGCAGGATTTGTCCTGCATGTTCCTCTCTCTCTCTCTTTTCATATAAATGTAAATTTGTGTTTAGGTGTTGGAGCAGGTCTGTATGTGTCTGCAGAGACTCAGACAGCCAGAGGAGAAATCAGAGGTGTTGCAGTGGCACGATCAACAGGCTCAGCTCTGTGACCTTCCTCAGACTCACAGTGTGAGAACCATCAGTTTGGAGTGAATCAATATTCACGGCTGGACAACAAAAACCTGGCAGATGGTGCAGCCGGCTCGTGTCACTGTGCGGAGACGGAGACGGAGCACCTCTTACTTATTTCTGAGTGGGAGAATTTGCTTTCAAAGAGCGGAGTGGCATCTGCGTCTGAATCAATCCACTTCTGCATTTTTATCTCCACAGAAACATTTTTTTTTGCCTTTTTAGAAAAACAGCTCTGGACCAAGAGTCAAGAGTGAGTCCAGTGATCCTTAAAATTTAAGTTACATGGGTCAATGACGTGACGTCCCTTTTTTGTGCCCGAGTGCAATATTTCCATCATGAATTGAGTATTTCATCACATGTATTTCTTTATTCTATGAAACCTGTGTTATTTGAACACATCTTTAAACTATTCAAATATAACATGTTTTTTGTGTTTTGGTTCCTCAAACCCCCAAAATGTCAGGTGGTGCAACCGTCCTGACAAGTATCCACAGTAATTAAACTCTAAAAATTGAATGTCAGTTATTGTAAATGGAAATTAAAAATACAGTGACATTATTTTATGCTTGAACCTTTTTAAATAAAACATTCTTTGCGAATAAAAAGAATTTTAAAGCTGTGAGAAATTTAAAAAACTTTTGTCCCGTAATTTTCACCTTGTCAAATGTCAGGGTGGTGCAACCGTAACATTAGACTTTTATTTTAAAGTGAAGAGAATAAAACAGGAAACAGGAAACTGCATCAGCCAGAGGAGCCCAACTGACATTTGTGGCCAAGTGGAAAAGTTTGTAGATTTCTCTGAAATACTGATAAAAAAGGTTTTTTCACTTCATTGGTGACTGGAACAATTTCCATGTCAGGTGGAACAACCAATGTAATAATGTGAAATGTTATTTTAACATCAAATTATTTATCTTATTCACAAATAAAAGAAATGAAACACACAAAATGAAAATGTTTGAGTCACTACAGACACTTGAGAGATACTTGCCAATAATTTCACACAGAAAAAATAACAGGAACATATAAATATATTTTCATATATTTGGTTGCACCACCTGACATTTTTGGGTGCTCAAATTAAAAATACTAAAAAATAATGAACCTAAAAACTTTGAAATGTTGGTCAACTACTGAAATCTGGTAGAAAACATAATTCTTCTCTCCGAAATATGTTTTTTATCCATTTTCAAAGAACTTTTTAAAAATACGTTTTTAGACCCCCTTTTTGTCATTGACCCTTATATAAAAGATGATCTGCTTTAGAGAGGGAACAGACAGGAGCATTTATGTTTGTTTTATCACACTGAGGTTTACAGGGTTTTGTCCCCTTGTTAACATAACAAATGAATTATTCATTGGTTCAGATTTTCATTAAAATGTTTTATTACCTTTCTCCTCAGGCGAGATGTGGAGCTGCTGTTTTAACAGAGACTTTGTTGATGAGTGTGGCTCAGTCAGCGGGAAACACTGACGGTGTGAGCGGCATGTTTTTATACCGAGAGAAGAATATTGTCGCGTATTAAACTGACGAAGGTGAAAGAGACTCAGCGTTGTTGGACCAAACTCAAAAGATAGACGAGACTTCTGCAGGGGGAGAGGAAGAGCTGGTTCCAAAAGCAGTCTGTAACAGAGAATAAAAATACTTGCTAAAAGCACCATCTAACTGGATTCATCTGTGATTTTAAGCTGTAAAATCTGAAAAGAGATGAAAATATTTCACTGAACATCTTCTCTGGCTTTTTATAGCTTTTCAAATCAAAATGACATTTAATTAAGATTGCAGTAAATAAGCACACCTGTTCAGTGTGCTGTAGAAACTAGAGCTCTGGGATAAATGCGTTTTTAATTTTTTTTTTTTATTTTATATTCATTCACTGGTGCATCAGATGTTGTATAAGCCTCTTCAGATCTTTTTTATCTGGCATCCAAGTTTTTTTTTTTCCTTTTCTATTTCGACAAAAGGTCTTTCAGATTCTCTCGAGAGGTCAACCTTGCTCTAATGAGATTTTATTTTTATTCTCTATCAAGTAGAGTTACACAAGCACAATGAGCCATTTAGAAAAAAAAAAAGCAGTAGTTCAGTCTGATACAGGAGAGGAATCGTGATCCTTCAGACCTTCTTTATCGCTCGTTCTGTTTCTCTTCTCTCCAACGATAAGTGATAAGAAGGGCTGCAGATGGAGGGTAAATATTGAGCATTTCTGGCCTATTATAAGTGATTTAATGTGAACAATGCAGCAGAAATGAAAGAAAACCAAAGAAGATATTTTGTCATTGAAGTTGTCGTTGATGTATATTTCACTGCCATGGCAACATCTGTGTATGCTCCTGAACTGTAGCACATTTATGTAACATCATGAATTTCTCATAATCCTCAGCAGTAAGCTATTAATTACTATAATCAAGAGTTAATTGAAGCCGTAGGCAAGTGTTCATACATCCCAGAATGCATTGTTTATGCCAGTATTATACATTATATGGTACATCACTGGAGGGATTTTGCTGTAATTTTAAATCAGTATGCGAACACTCACGTTTCTCCAAACACACTGAAATAAATTCTCTTCAGCTCCAGAGTTCACAATTATATTCCACAATCGCAGACGAAAGTGGTGCCTCGACTGGTGAATATGGCAAATACAGAAACTCTGAATTAAAGTGACTTTTTTTTGCATGAGCATAAGTCTGGATTCTAATAATTTTTAACAAGGAAAACCTCATATATATAAAAAACAAAATGCGTTTGTGTGTGTTGTTGATGTCTGACTTTGTCTTTGCATGGTAGAGTTTGAACTGTCACTTGTAGATGTAGTGTACTTGACACAATTGACTGTTACCAAAAGACTTCACAAGGACTCGGGTGCACGATTATAGGAAATGTGTTACTACACCCAAAAATTACGTCGCGGCGGACTCCCCAGTTTCCAGTGCCGGTAACAATGTTGGTTTGGGGCCTTGCTGCTTACGTGCAGAGATTTCTCCAGATTCTCTGAATCTTTTGATGATATTATGGACTGTAGATGATGAAATCCATCAATTCCTGCAGTTGGACAAAGTTGAGAAACATTGTTCTTAAACTGTTGGACTGTTTGCTCACGCAGTTGTTGACAAAGTGGTGAACCTGGCTCCGCCTTTGCTTGTGAAGGACTGAGCCTTTTGGGGATGATGCTCCTTTTATACCCAATCATGACACTCACCTGTTTAAATCAACCTGTCCATGTTGCAGACATGGAATTCAAAATGAGTGAATATTTTCATATATGATTGCATCTTCCTTGTGACTGACCCATCAGTCTTCGTTGAAGGACCCTCCCCTTCACCCCGCGGCCGCTATCAGCACTTGGTCTTACTTTCATAGAGCAGCAGAGCCTCATTCTTCCACCCTTCGTCTAGTTTTGAAGAGCACAGAGCAGTAATTGATGTACGACCTACAACGCTGACTCTCAGGTTTCCTGTTCTACGTGACATTCCCATCCAATTAAATCTGCCTGCACACACACACACACACACACACACACACTGCGATGTACTAAAAGAGCACACAATCATTATTATGGCTCCTTAAATTCTACTCCTGGAAGTCTTTCAAGGTGCCTTTTAAAGTTAACTCAGTAATTGTTGAGCATGTCTGCAGGTGTGTTTGTGTGGAAGCAGGTATGAACATATTGTGTCTCTGAAAGAGTTCATTCACAGGGATTATGGGTAAATCTGTCCTTCTATGGATGGGATACTCTGCGTCTCACATGGATTAACTGAAGGTGACACAGAGGTGGCAGGTCTGTTTTTTGTGTGTGTGTGTGATCTACTTCAGTATCTGAATGTGCTGCGATGTAACAGGGGAGATGAGCTATAGGTGTTGTAAAATCATCTTAGTAGTGTGTGTGTGTGTGCTTAGTCTTTTGGCTGACATTGTCTAAAGTCAGTCTAGCACACACACACACTGAGAGGCCATTTACTGAGAGCAAGGCTTCATTAGATCCCCAGATACACTCCAGATCAATGTCTTAAAACCAGTTGATAAATTGCACAAATTTACCTTTTACTCTCTTGGGTCTTCAAAGATTTTAAGTAGAGTTTCAAAATCCCCCAAAAAAGACGCATGTAGCATTATATCTACTTTTAAATGATATTCAGCTGCAACTTAAACAGCATTTGTCCTTTCTCTTTCTCAGGCTGCGTGGTTTATTTTAAGACATACTGCTGGGATTTCTCTCCACCAGGCTGTTAATGAACATTCTAAGCAAACACTGAAAATATTAACATAAGCAAATGGTGTCTGTAATTATGTGTAAATTGTTTGAAAAAGCCCTCCAGGCTGAAGCTGATCACTTTTTTTTTTTTTCTCTTCAGGCTGAATCACAATCTCTCAGTTCATTACTTGTGTAGCAGGACACTGGGGATTTTTGAACGTGTATCTGCTTTTATTTTAAACAAGTAACCAAACAGTTGTGCTCATAAGTTTACATACACCGGCAGGATTTATGATTTCTTGGCCATTTTTTCAGAGAATATGAATGATAACATAAAAACTTTTCTTTCACTCAAACTCCAAACTGATGAATGAAGGATGAATGCAGCATGTTATCAGAAAATACTGGAGGAAAATTTACACTCATCAGCCCAGAAGCTGCACATGAGACGTACTTGGACGTTCACACATGACAATGATCCAAAAACAAAAGGACAAGTGGACCTGCCATTGGCTACAGCAGGATAAAGTGAAGGTTCTGGAGTGGCCATCTCAGTCTGTATGTATTTTTATTACAGAAGAAAGAAGTTGACCATGAAGTCAAGTTATAAGTTGACATACTCTGGCAGAATTTATTATTTCTTGGCCATTTTTCAGAGATTATGATGCAACAATAAAAGTCAAGGTTCTGGAGTGGCCATCTCAGTCTCCTGACCTCAATATCATTGAGCCACTCTGGGGAGATCTCAAACCTGCAGTTCATGCAAGAACAAACCAAGAATTTACAGGAACTGGAGGCTTTTTGCCAAGAAGAATGGTCAGTTTTACCATCTGAGAAAATAAAGACCCTCATCCACAACGAGCACAAAAGACTTCAAGCTGTCACTGATGTTAAAGGGGGAAATACACGCTATTAAGAACTTTTGACCAGGGTTATTTTGGAAGTTTCTGTTATTATGATTTCAAAAGAGTAAACAGTTGTTTGATATGTATGTGTGTGTCTGACAAATCCATATTAAACACGCTCTAAGCAGACTAATATATTCTAATCATGTCGTGAGGAGAAGGGATCAGCTAACAACAGCGAGCGTGACGTGATGGTTCACTTAACACTTAAGGGGCAAACATCTTGAATAATGAGGACAGAACAAGTTCAAGTCCTGCTGTGCTAACCTCAGCCAGTTAAAACTTTGTAGACAATTGTTCTGGGTGAGTATCCTTGACTCTGGCACAGATATTGAATTAATGAGGTAGCTAAAATGGTGGGAAGAATGAAGTAAATGTTAACAAGGTGACGACTGGGCTGTGACTCAACCATACATTATCTGTCCTCATCTCCTGGCAGGTTTTGCAAGTAATCCATTATTTTAACTGAGGCCTCAAAGTACCAAAAACAGGTCGCGCAGGTTTTAAACTCTGCATCCGAACACAAAGCTAGCGTGCGTTTTTGTAAGAGTCACTGATGTAGAAAATTCCCTGAAAGCTTCAGCTCATCAGGTACAGCCGTGTTTAGACACACTAATGCTTTTAACGCCTTTCCGTTTGCCGTGTCTCGTTCGACGCCCACACGCCGACACACAAACAAACTCCTCGCTGCTTTGATGCCTCTGATGTAAAAGTCTCTGTGCCTGAAGCCAGAGCACCTTTCATCCCTGAAACACAGGAGACAAACTAACCTTCACCTCCACCCTCTGTCTGAACCTGTTCAACATAATGCTCAGTCTGTAGAAATGAAAAGATATCAAGAATATTTATTTCTCAAAGGGAAAATTCATTTAAACTGCATAAAATAGCTCAATTTATTATCATTGATGGCACATAATGTTTGAACTCTGCTTGTGTACATCTATCCCAGTCATTGTTTTTATATTTTCCACAACCATTTTTCTAATTCCCCCCAGGGAAACATTGGTCTTTACTGTGTTTTGTGTCAGTTTTAGACGTAAACAACATCATTGAGTAAAAATGTGTTGTTGTTTTTTACCCCCAGGCTTTAGACAACTTACTCACGATGATTAAAGCTACAGCCTTTGTTCACTCAGTGCTACAGAAACTACTGAGTGAGATGAATATGTTTTTATATTACTGTTGAACAATAGTACAAAAGGTTTCGAGGTCTGTCGCCTGAAACCAAAGCCAAATGTTTAACATAACAGTCTCTCATCAGTGACACCTCATTTGAAAGATTAAAATCTCTAGTTTCAGAAAATGTCATGTTTTAATATGTTGCAAAAGTCCACATCAGGATAAAAGCTTTTTTACCTCTTCGTTTTTGTAGAGACACTTTTGAAACTCATTAACTTCAAGTTGCTTTATGTCAGGCAGAAGACATTTCTAACATCACTTCTACACCTTGTCATCTACATCTGGGTGAAATTTGCACTTTTAGGTGAAACCTTGAAGGAGTTGTAGAGTTTTTAGTCTCAGGTCTGAAGACTCTGTGCAAACAAAACCAGCTTCATCAGTGCTCAGTGTCCTCTTTCTAGTGAACTTTGCTCTCTTTGTGGAAAGGTTCAACAAAAATCATGAAATTGTAGTTCCCAATCACAAATTGTACGATGAATGCAAATGAAGATGCACGTCAAATAGGTCTCGCCAATGATGTAAATGAAACAGCTGGCTTCATGTGAACAGTAAGGCAATTGGCCACTGCACTAGAGAATGACAGAACTGTTAGCTAATAAACAAACCTCTGATAGAGCTTTTATCCAAGACAACCGTGTGCTATTGGTCAGTCAAGCAGGGAGTGCTGTTGTCTATCACAAGCTGTCCTGGGATGAAAACTCAACAGAAAACAATCGTGTCACTTTAGTCCTGCAGCTAGAACCCTGTTGAAAACAAAGACTTGCAGCTTTGTCAGATTGACATTGAGGAGGAAATGCTCTAAGACTGTGAAGCTGCTGTTATTGATGAGAACGGACACGACAGACAGACAAACAACGGACTTTACAGGAGAAATTTCACCACTTGGAATAATTTGATGAAACAACACTTTTGATATGTTTGAACTCTGGATTCCTCTGGTGGAAAGGAGAGTGAATATTCAGGGTACGGGCGTCAGGATGTGACGTAATGACCCCAGACAGGTAGGACGTCCCAGTTGTTGTGATCACTATCAGAGTGATTCTTTCACTAATTACATTTTGTTGGTGAAGAAAATTGTGAAACAAACTTAGAGACTGAAATGTGAAAGATCTAAACTTTAGCATTCTGACGTCTGACAAAGTCATAACTGTTCATCCTTCGACGAAGTCATATGAATGGCAAATGGGTCGCTGATTTTTGGCTACTCTCCCCATTTCTGTAAACACAAACAAAACAGGAGCCAACCAGCTGACATTTCTGCTCTGCTAACACCAATTTAAGCTGTGAGGAGAAAATGAAGTCAGACACAGACCCTCCCTCCCTCCCTCTCTCTCTTTTCTTTCTTTCTTTCTTTCTTTCTGCAGCCTGTCAGCAGCAGCAGCAGCACCTGGCTGACTGTTTGCTCCCCCTCTTTCTCTGCTGTTTCCTCTCTCTGACATCCTGACAGCCAGTCCTGGCTCCAGCACCAGGACGACGCCTGTTCTCACCAGCTGTCTGCTCCAACATCTACAGGAGCTGACGACCAGATGGCATTCTGGGAAAATAAAATGAAGCTATTTTAGTGTGGAACATTGTTATGGGGGCTTACAGATATAAAAAAAATAAAATAACATGACCTTCAGTGTGGTAACAGAGTCTGAGACTTTCTTGTCTGGAGGGATGAAAATGTCTGTAACTTTAAGATGCTGTTCTTTTTCAGCCTTTCTTAGTGTGTATGGATCACATGCACAACTGCAAGTAATTGGCCAGTTAAAAGGACTGTAAGAAGTTTTTAAGTGATCTTGAAGGAGTGTCATATCCAGATATATGCTTGATTAGAATCAGCAACTTAAAATTTGGTTATCAGCGCCAAAAAAAGGTTATTTTAAACACTTTTTCTCAGCCTCCAATCAGGTTGGATGGGACCGGATTGGTTTACCGTACATCAGAGTTTCTCTGACAACCTCACACCGACCGATAAAGTTTTGCAGTGAGAAGAAAGATCTGTGTTTTTCTGCTGAATTTCTGAGTTATTTAGAAAAAATAATGGAAACAAAAGTTGGGCTGTCTGACAGAAAAGGGAAAGAAGAGCAAGAGCAAGTAAAACAGGAGAGCGATAGAGCACAGACCAAAGGCTAAAACACAAAATAAAGGCTAAAACACTCTTAAAGTTAAAACACACACTAAAGGCTTAAACACAGGCTACAGGCTAAAACATGCACGCAAAGCTAAAACACAGGCAAACCAGGCTTGAGGATAAAAAAAACAAAAACAACTTAAGTCTAAAAGAAAACACAGGAGCAAAAGACTAAAACACAGGCCTAAGGCTAAAAAACAAAGTAAAAGAAAACACAAGATAAAGGCTAAATTGCCAATTAAAGGCTAAAACAGGCGTAAGGCTAAAATCCAGGCTAAGAGCTAAAACACATAGTAAAAGCTTAAACACATGATAAAGGCTTGAATATGAGCAAAAAAAAAGTAAAACAGGAGCTAAAAGCTTTAACAATAACCAAAAGCTCAAACATGAGTTTTAGGCTAAAATGGGGCTTAAGGCGTAAACACAAGCAAAAGGCTAAAAAAAAAAGTCTAAAGGCTAAGACACAGTCTGAAAGGCCAAAACACACACTCAAGTCTGGATCACACGCCAAAAGATTAAACATGAGCTAAAGACTGAAACACATGCTAAGCTCTTTGTGAAAATGTTTATCCCAACTCACATGCAGAATTGGACTGAGCAAACGTTTCAAAATGAGATTTAACTGCACTTTATATGTAAAACATGTTCGCACAAATACATTGTAGCCTTCTCTCTTTTCTCGGGAAGAGAAAAGAAATAGAAATGTAGATAATCATCAATAAAGCACTTAAACACACATTTGCTTAGACACAGTTAGTTTGCATTTACATCACTCCTCATATAAAAGTGTTTGGATGAGCTATAATGAGCCAAACGCAATCACACAGTGTTGAACAGGAGGTGAGTAAAGCGAACAGCTAATGTTGGTTTATGGAAATGATGTGTTTGAAGGTCAGCTGTATTCAAAAGTCGTTAATATCAGAGAGGCAGCTAATTAAAGTGAATAATAATGAGAGGGACATTTACAATTTACTGCTGCTTTAATTAAAACATGGATATTCAAAGACCGTTGACCTAATCTGTTCTTTACATCTTACTTCAGCCACAATCAATACATGTGAGCTCCTGTTTTACTTACTTGCTTTCTCTCTTTTTTCTTCCTGTGTTCACTTCTACACGTCCTCTTCCTCCATTTTCTCTGAAAGGATTCTTCTCCTACAATGAGGAAACCAATCACAGAGGTGTATTTCCCGCCTGTGTGTGTCGTTCAGGAGCTGTGATTGTGTCGTACACGGGACTCAGTGATTGAAGGAGGCCACCAATCAGGCAGTAACCCCATGTGTTACAGACTGTTCCTGACACGGACCATTTAACCTCAAACTCCTCTTAACTCCCTGCTCCATCTTCTTTTCTTCAGCTTCGCCCAAATCACTTTCTGCTTCCACGTCTCTGTCTGTTTCCCCTGATTGTTCACAGCAGAGGGAGCTAAAAATGCTGGCATGGATGTTTCTCTAGGGAACGAAACAAATTGTAATAGTCTACCTGTCCCTAACTCGACATATCACCATATTTATCAATGAAATGTTTACACGGTGGATAAAAAGCTTGTTTGCCCAGTTAGAGCACATCAACAGCAGAGTTGTAGCCAGACTGAGCACATTCATAATAAAAACTATGACATGAAGTTTTGATGCAGAAAAATGTTGCACAGTCCGCTGTTGGACAAAGATCAATGCAGGAGTTCTGTTCAATCAATTCAAAGCTTAAAGATTTAAAGACAGTTTCCTGAACAGATGGAAGCTGGAGCAGACCATCATTTTAGATTCAATGCTGCTCTGTCATGGCAGTGGTGTGCAAAGAGGGGGTCGGAGAGGTGCCCCACTCCCTAATTCTTGGGAAACGTATGCTTAAGTGCACAATTTGGAGATAAAATGCACACTTAAGTTTCTTCTTGGGGGCCAGAACAAATGCTGAAGTGCCCTCATGGTTGCTGAACCACGTGTGCCCTTTTGGCTGGTTAAAACATCATAAACTGCCCTCTTAGGAGTCAAAACACATGCTAAGTTGCCCTCTTGGGTACCAAGGTATATACTAAAGGCCCACTTGGGAGCCATAAGTGCTAAAAAACCCACTAAAATGCCTTCCTTGAGCCAAAAAGTGTTACCAAGTGTTTTCTTAGCAAAAGTAAGCCCTCTTGGGAGCCAAAATGAACAAAACAGACACCAAAGTGGACTTTTGGGAGCCAAAACACATAGTTAAGTGCCCTTCTCTTGGGAGCCAAACGGGTGCTAATGTGCTCTATCGAGGGCTTGTGTTAAAGTGTCATTTCTTGAGAGCTAATTTACGCTTAAGCGCCCCTCGGGAGTTAAAACATGTCGGTAAAATTACCATTTAGGTGCCAAAAAATGTGTCAAAGGGCTCTCTTCAGGAGCCAAAATGTGCTAAAATGCGCTAAAATGCCTTTTCAGGAGCCAAAACATAAATTAAAGCACTCTTGGGCACCAAAACATATGTCAAAGTGACTTTTAGGGGGCCAAAAACACATGCTTTAGTGTCTGCCCTTAGCAACCAAAACATGAGCAAAAGTGTTTTTTGGGACCAAAACAGATAGTTAAGTGCCCTCCTCTTGGGAGCCAAACTGGTGCTAATGTGCCCAATAGAGAGCCAAGATCCCTTAAAGTGTTCCCTAGGGGTCAAAAATATGCTTAAGAGACTTTTCAAGAGTTAAAATGTTTTAAAGTGCCCATTCAGACTCCAAAAAAATGCTCAAGAGCGTTTCTTTGGAGCCAAAATGTGCTAGAAAGCCTTCTCAGGAGCCAAAATGTTTGTTTAAGTGCCCTCTCCAGCACCAAACATGCGCCAAAGTGACCTTTTGGGAGCCAAAACAAACACTTAAGTGTATTCTTCTTCGGGCCACAACATGTGAAAAAGTGCCCCCTTTGGGAGCCAAAACATGCATCCTGTTTGCCTGTTTTTGTTTCAATTTTCACCCCTGCCCCTTAAAAGTATCTGTGCATGTCACTGTGAAAACAACAGTCAAACAGATGCTGTAAACTTTGGGAGAAATAAAGGTTAATTCATACAATGCCCTTTGCTGTTACAGTGCAAACACAGAGTGTGTGTTTTAACAAGGGAAGTGTGAGGAACAGTGATAAATGCTGACCATGGATGGAATAATTCAAAATAAAACATCTGTTTAAAGACTCTACATGCGTTCTGTAATTTAAATCAGTGTTCCTGAGTCCACTGCCCCGACATTTCTGCAAAAATTATACGAAAAAGTAATATCAATACGTGTCGGACCTCAACTTAATTTTTTCCTTTCGTTTGTACTTTGTAATTAACCAGTCGATCATGACGAAAATGAGTGTAAGGAAAACGAAAAAGGAATTATCCTAAAGGTGGAACCGTAAATTTATTATTTACGTCGTCAACATTTTTTACAGCCCCTGCAGCTGTCAAAGCATTTACCCATTAATTTAAATGCCACAGCCTTTTTGGCTTTTCGTAATGGAAGAATACTACCGGCTACTATTGTACTCCCCTGGCTTGACAAGTGAAAGTCAAGCATTTAAAGCTCATTTCCATGTGCAGAGTAATTAACCAAGAGGAGAAGCTTTTAAGCTGAGTGGGATGCATGAGGTGTCATCACTACAAAAGCATCATAAATCACCTGAAATGCTTTGCAGAAGTGTAAGTACTTCAGAATATAGAGAAGGACAGTGGATTCACAGTTTAGTCAGTGTGTGCTGTAATCGTGAAAGCAGCCGTACTGTTGAAACTATGTTTGGGGTTGGGTGGGAATAAAAGTAGGTCTTCATATTCTATTTTTTTATTGCCAATCAAATCTCTGGCACTGTTATTAAGCTGTTCTCTTTTCAGCACACATGCATGATGATGCTTTGCCAAAGGGCCCCCCTGCTGTTCCCAGGAGTGAAAAATGAAGGATGGTGGAGAAATGAAACTGGACCATTTCTGTTGGCAGACTTTTCAAAAACAGGAAATCCTGAAATACTGTAATAGCTTCAAATCAAGCCAAGAGCCTCCAATGACTACAAACACTCGCTCCTCGTGGGCAGCTGCTGCAGAAAACAGCAGAGTGGTTGTGTTCACGGTAAAATGGGGGGAGAAATTGCCGGCCAGATTGGATTTCTTGTTTCTGTTCTCATCTAAAATCGTCTGCACAAGTAGAAAGTCAGGTAGACACCTTTTCTCACTAATGTCTACTTTCGCTTGTCGACTGGTACTCTCTGTAAAACCTTAACATTCTCTTTGTTTGAGACTTTTGTCAAGTTTCTACGACTCTCCGAGTAAAGGTAGGTCTACTGTAGCTCAAATCAAAGTCACTTTGGACTTTATCGTTTCAAACCAAACAACCTTTGTAGAACCAGAGCTAATAACTGCACCATGGGCACTAACACACCCCCATACCATCAAAGATGCTGCTTTTGAACTTTGCTCTGAGAACAATCCGGATTGTCTTTTTCCTCTTTGTCCCGGAGGACACCACATCCATGATTTCCAAGAAGAGTTTACCACACCAGACTTTTCCACTTTGCCTCAGTCCATCTCAGATGAGCTGGGGCCAAAAGAAGCCAGCGGGGGCGTTTGTGTGTGTTGTTGATGTGTGACTTTGTCTTTGCATGGTAGAGTTTGAACTGTCACTTGTAGATGTAGTGATGAACTGTGTTAACTGACAATGGTTTTCTGAAGTCTTCCTGAGCCCACGTGCTAATATCCTTTACATAATGATGTGGGTTTTTAATGCAGCGCCGCCTGAGGGGTCAAAGGTCACGGCCATTCAATGTTGGTTTTGGGCCTTGCTGCTTACGTGCAGAGATTTCTCCAGATTCTCTGAACCTTTCGATGATATTATGGTCTGTAGATGATGAAATCCATCAATTCCTGCAGTTGGACAAACTTGAGAAACATTGTTCTTAAACTGTTGGACTATTTGCTCACACAGTTGTTGACAAAGTGGTGAACCTGGCCCCAACTTTTTCACCTGTGGAATGATCCAAACAGTTGTTTTTTCAGCATCAGCAACTTTACCAGACTTTAGTTGAACCTGTCCAAGCTTTTTAGGAACGTGTTGCAGCCATCAAATTCAATGTTTGCAAAAATATACAATAAAGTTAATCGGTTTGAACTATAAATATCTTGTCCTTGTGGTGAATTCAATTGAATATATGTTAAACAGGATTTACAAATCATTGTATTCTGTTTTTATTTACTGTTACAGATGGAGCAGGGTGCCTGTCGTTTTCCCATGACCCCCAGAGTTCCTAAAGAGCTCATCATTGAGATCACCTGTGTGTCCTCATCACACCTGTGTTCATCAGCCTGCTGCTCTATAAAAGGAGTTTCTTTCCCTCAGTCAGTGTGTGACACACGGACGACCAACACCTTCAGTTGGCTGCTCTGTGTTTGTGTGAGTGTGTTTTGGGAAAAAAAGGGTGAATAGAGAGAAATAGAGATATGGAAATGAAAAACCAATGACGACCACTGATGTAGCAGAACAACACTAACCACAGACCCAAATCCACATCAGACAGTTTGCCAGTCTCAGCCCTGTCAGCAAAGATCTGTTCACACACTGACTCTCGTTCTAACCACAGGATATTCAATCTGTCCAGTTAGCTGTGGATGGATACACAATTCTTTAGTCCCCTTTTCCCACAGTCTTTAAGATATCCTCCTTCTTCTTCTCTCTCAAACAATTACCCCTACACATTAGTCCTGAATGTGTTTGTTTACAGGAGCTTGCTGCACACCTAACTTTCTCCATCACATAAGCCTCCAAGTGGGTGTCACTTTGAAGCATAAGCCTGTGCCAGAACAATACTTCTTTCACATCAATTACAGGAGAGCTGTCAGGGGGAGGCCCACTGAGCTTAGGCTTTAATTTACACAGTGGTGTTAGCTGGGACTCTGCTGTGACTGTGCAGAGCACGTTGGAGCCACTCCACTTGCTCTCTGTTAGTCAGACACATGCTGGTACAAGTTGGCAAAAGCACTGAGGCAGAGAGAAGCTCCAGTGTGAGTTAAAAGCCTTTTTCTTTTACATACTGCAGGAACAACACCTGTTGATTGACAGACGTGGAGATGGTCTTCTACTGTAATTGGGCTCCTCCATGTACAGATATCAGAAATACAAATGGTTGGATGTACAGTGGAAAAGGAGACGTGACTGGAGTGTGAAAGAAAAGTTGAGTTATCCAGTGTGACACCATCAGCTTCAGCCTGCACACATGAAGCTTAAAGCTGCTCTTCCATGGCAAAGTTTCCTTTCTCTGCTCATCCAAAGCTCCATTTCATGAAAAGTTTCAACATACAGGCAGTTTCGAATAAGAAAGACATTATCTAGAATACAAATTTGCTTTTAACGCCCTCTATTTGTAGAATAACATGACCCTCCACAAACGACTCCTCTTGATGTGAGTAACTTTAACCAAACCTTTCCTTTATTTCTGAAATCCTGAGGAAAGTAATGGCTAACCAGCTCTGTGACTTTCTTCAAAGCAAAAGTTTAATTGAGGCTTTTCAGTGAGGGCTTAGTGCCCACCAGCACTGAGACTGCACTGCTGAAGGCTTTTAGTTCTGTTTTTAGCTCTTAGTGCTTCAGTTAATACAGATGAGCTCCACATCCCCTTGTAGAGACATGGACAAATAGTTGGCATTACAGGATGTTTCTTTTGATTGGTTTTAGTCAAATATGTCTGATTAAATTGAGTCACGTTAATGTTTTCTGGCCACACCAGGGTTAGTCATGGTGTAGCACAAGGTTCAGTTCTTGTACCACTCTAGGTCGATGGTTCCCAACCTCATTTGGGCTGCGACTCCATATTCACATCACAGTTTTCCAGCAACCCCAATGGTATGTGGTTTCATTGCCCTAGCAATGACATAGCTCAGCTCTAGGACACTTCCACTGCCCACCCACTAACTGTCACAACCAGTGGCATGCACAGACATTTTAAAGGACAGGAGAGAAGGTAATAAAAAGGCAAATATAGTGCACATTTATGCACCCAAAAGGGCACTTAAGTGTGTTTTGACTACCATGAGGTCAGTTTATAATATTTTGACCTGTTAAAGGGGGTAAATTAGTGTCTTTTGCCAACCAGGAAGGCACTTTCTTGTCTTGATGTTTGATCTCTGTTAATAGAATACAATGTATTAATGTCAATAGGTCGAGACCTGTTAATGATTTGGAAAGTGTCTTGAGATACCATTTGCTATGATTTGGCTCTAAATAAATAAATAAATAAAGATTGATTTCTTTTTTTTGTAATTCTTTATTTTTGATGGAAAAGACCATTTCTTTGACATACAATTAAACATTTCTTTTTCACAGTACTTTTCCAGTTTTTGATATATTACACATATGTAGAATTTTACACATCTTCTTCTCTGACCTTTCTCACAAAATTTTGTAGACATTCATTATCTCTGTTTACATTCAAAATATTCATTTAACATCCACATATGTCTACGTCTCACACAAGAAACCAAACTAGGAACAAAAGAAACAAAGGGAATTTACATTAAAATTGTGTCATTTGGGGGAGTAAAGGGGCATAAACCATGGTGGAGTCATACAAAGTCTTCCCTTAATGGGGTAATAAATTCAAGCCACTTATTCCAAGTAAAATAAAATGTAACTTCTTTTTTTTCTTTTAAATCTTAAAAGTTTACGAAGACCAAACCCCTCAAGATTGATTTCTTGATTGACTTTGTAATTTGTTTTGGCTCCCAAGAAGGCACTTAAGGGCGTGTTTTTCATGAACTTCCCCCAGTACATTTCAAGGTCAGCCTTTTTCTCCACTAGATCACTTTAAAAGCTTAAATTAGTCTGGTATTATTAGATCTTAATGTCATATCTTAGCGCCATGCCCTATGGAACAGTATGCTCCAGGTGCAAAAGCTGCTTTTTCATACCTTTAAGTCTCTGAAAGTTGTATGGCCTGAACAAAGCCTTTAGTTATGGGAGACAAAGCACACGCTCAACCCTCCTGGTTGGCAAATGACAGTAATCTTCCCCTTTGGCTGGTTAAAACATAATAAACCGCCCACCTGGAAGCCAAAACACATGCTAAAGTGTGGGGGGCCATGAATTGTTCCAAACTGGAAAGTGTCTTGAGATAACATATGTTATGATTTGGAGCCATATGAATCATCTGAATGAATGACTGACTGCTTGACTGGTTGATATTGTGGTACATCTCCCTCTACGTGTGCCCTTGTGTACACTGCAGATGCCCCAAAAAGTTCATTTTCATTAGGTGTTACAAGTTCATAAACATAGACATCTATCGTTCTTGACCTTTATGACATTAGCTTCAGATATTAAGACAAACAGTTGCTGCCGGCCTGTAACAAATGGACAACAAGGTTGAAACAAGTCACTCAGGGGAGGTAGAGGGAGTTGTAATTCAGTCAGAGCATGAATTCATGAATTTATCTGTCGCTCTCCTCTCTGCTGCTCAGTAAATGGTCAGTGGGATGACGCTCCCTGTGGTGTCCTCTTCTTAGTAGACAGGTCCGCCCCAACGCACCAGCTGCTGCCAGTAATGTTGAAGATGTCAGTCCGTGCTCGGTCATACATACAAAGCAGGATATGAAAGTCTCCAGGGGGAAAACGGTCTGTGGAAACAGGAATTCAGACAGGCTGTATGGCAGCAGGAGCAGGGAGGTGGACTTAAAGTCATTAAGGGTCTGTGACAGAGAAAGTCCTCAATCACATGATGGTGCTTGATACAGAGTGACAACTTTCACTGGAGTTTGTCATGTCTCATAAAAAAGGGTTCATCACAGACCACAGATGAGATGGTTTCAGGGGAAATAGATAAAGGTGATTCAGAATTCTTTATGGAAATAATTAAAAGCTCTGACAGCACAAACAGAGTGTAGTTTGGAGCAGCAGAAATTTAGAACTACTCTCTGAGATTGCACAAAAGTTGAAGACGGCGGCTGCAAACTTGCCCTTGTTCCGTTAGTGTCCTTCAAATTGCAGAAAAATACTGCACAAACAACTTTGTGGGTGGTGAAACATCTATGTTCTGCTTTCAGATAACAACAGTGTGTCAAGAATGGTCCTGAACACATTTCTCTAAGACCAGAACAAAAGTAGAGCGGTACAACAGTGCTTCGTGTTTACATGAACCGTTTAACTATTTTTTTCTCCTCCTACACTGTGACAATAACAGAATGTCACAAGCTGCTCCTGCTGTCCTGTTAGTCCTGGGTGAAAATATAGATTCAGATTCAGGATATTTATTGTACTCTTAGGTAAAATTCAGTTTACAGAGAGTGCATTTCCTTGTATTTCAAACACACAGAACAACACAAGGCAAGACGTGACAACAGTGCTCAGGCTAAAGAACAAGGAGGGAAGAGGATGGCCGCAAGATACATTAGAACATCTATAGGCCAATTTTTTAGGAATCTTCCCACTCTGAAGTTAAAGGAAAGTGAACTAGAGTCTGCTGTGACTTAAAATTTACAATCAAGGTCTTATGATGGGTTGCGATCCTGCAAAGAGGAGAGAAAAGGTCTGTTGACTGATGTGGTAAAACAACAGAGTCCTGCAATCTTTTGCATGCATTAAATGACTTGGAGGACACATTAAGAAGCAATATTATTAGTCTTTTCCTCCTACAAACAATTCAACAGCTGGTTCAGAGGGAATCTTGTCAGTTGGCAGCAGAAAAGCACTCGTGAGCCATGCAAAGATTAAGATATTCTCAGAGAGGTAGTAAAAGTTACTGGAGGGTATTAATTATAAATGAATGAATGAACGGAAGACACTTCATGAACCTATGAACCAGATCCATGATGTGTTGCCCTTTACATGAACTCGACACTGTGGACCAGGTAATGGGTTTTTTCCCACACTTTAAGAGGGAGGTGAGATGAGGAAGAAGGGTTGGGTAGAAAAACCACAGCAGTACCAGTCATGGAGACTAATGGAAACCACATCCACCATCCTGTTTCCTCTTACACCAGCAGGAACTAAGTCTCCATCTGCACTTTTTTCACATCCACTATGCATTATTCCCACCATTACTTAACAAAGTGTGTTCCCATTTGCGCAGTCAGTTCACTATTTCTGTGCTTAAGCTTTTCAGCCCCACAACCCTGCGTTCACCTGCAGCTGAAAGTCCCAGTGCGTCTGAAAAAGACGCGTCAAGAAACCTTTGAGCTCCAGTAATGGACGCCTGAGGGTCCTGACCAAACATCAGTTTTTGACACTGGGATTGAGACTGTGCTGCAGCTTCAGGTGATAAGTAAAATCACGACATCACTCCTTCATGTCTGCATGTTAAGTCTGTCTGCAAGGAGTGATGGAGTTTGTAGCCTCGGGGCCAAACACTTTTATTTTTTTTCTGCTGTAATAAACTTTGGGTCAATTCCAATAATACACTTCCTGGCCAAAAAAGTTGCCACCAACAAAAGTTCACACAATCTAATAAATTTGTTAGACCACCTTTAGATTTGATTACCGCATTCATTAACTGCACGAGATTTATTTCCATCAGTGTTTCGTTAATTTTTCACCAAGATCTTGTTTTGATGATGTGAGAGTCTGACCACAGCACAAAGTTTTCTCCAGAACATCCCAAAGATTTTCAATGGGGTTAAGGTCTGGACTCTGTGGTGGCCAATCTATGTGTGAAAAAGATGCCTCATGCTCCCTGAACCACTCGTACACTACTTGAGAAATCCATTGATGGAATAAACTGGTATCCAATGTTGCTGAACCTGAGCAACTGCAGCAACCCCAGATCATTGCACTGCCCCCACAGGTTTGTACAGTAGGCACTAGATATGATGGGTAAGGCATCAATTCTTCTTACCCTGATGCGCCCATCACTCTGGAACAAGCTAAATCCAGACTCATCAGACCACATGACCTTCTTCCATTCCTCCAGTGTCCAATCTTTATGCTCCCTAACAAACTGAAGACTTTTTTCTGGTTAATCTTACTGATTAGTGGTTTTCTTAAAGCTACACAGCATTTTAATCACAATCCATTGAGTTCTCTTTGCATTGTGCGTGTGGAAATGTTCTTACTTTTTCTATTAAACATACTCCTGAGTTCTTCTGTTGATTTTCCTTGATTTTATTTGGTCTAACTACTTTTTTCTGACCACATTTCCTCCTGGAAGATGATGATTCCCCACCATTCTTCCAGTTTTTGATAATGCGTTGGACAGTTCTGAACTCAATTTTAGTCGTTTCTGCATCAACCTCCTTAGATGTTTTCTCTGCTTGATGCCAATGATTTGACCCTTCTTAAACAGACTTTTCCACCACCACAGGATGCGTCTTTCTCCATGGTTCTTTAAGAAATGAGAAGTTACTCAGTAATTATCCAATAGGAGGCCCTGCTGACCTTCAACATGACCTAAAGGTGAACCCAACAACATCAAAATGACCTGACTGTAGCTGCAGATTTGGTCCCTCCTTGAACTGGGCTGTCATTGTGAGACTCTGTCATATCTGCAGTGAACTCTGGGATCAATTAGTTTAATAGCTGCTTCTCTGAGGGGCTCCAGGTGAGAACTGGCTGCTGATGTCACAAATTAATCACCTCAGATTGGCTCATTAATTACGTCTCTGGTGGAAGCTGATAACAACACTCCAGAGAGTTTCTCCATTGATGATCTACATCTGTGACATTTGGGTTTTTGGATAACAAGCAGTCAAAAGCATGTACAGGTCTATTTGTTGGTGATAAATAGTAACATGATGCTAAGAGTAATGGAGACCAGCATAGACCCTCATCAAACTGTGTAGGAGAAAAAAAACAGTCTTTATTTTGACCCTGACATCTCATTAAGAAGTTGAAGGTGATGATGTTTGCTCATTATGTTCTTATTTTTAGTCGGTCGAACCCTGAGGCTACTCAAAGATCACATGTTAAACCAGTTTACCTTAGTGTGTTCAGGTAACAACCTCATTAATCTGCCCCCCTGCCCATTCCCAGCCCTCTCCTTCCCTCAGGCACCTGCTGTTTATCACAGGTGTGTGTGTAAAGTGCTCTGTGGTCTGTTCATGCGATGAGTTGTTGGAAAAGTGCAGCTTCTATAATGAGGCTTCTCTGTGTGGTGCTTTTTCTGCAGCTGAGATATTTATGTGTACGTGAGGAGGCAGGTGTGTGGTGCTTCATAAACCTGATGTACCGCTGTGATGTTTGCTGCTCAAGTCTGAGCGGTCCACTTTGTTGTTTTGGATCATGAAATAAGCTCAAAGAGTTTCTAAATTTGTTAGTTTAGATAATTTTCTTCCTCTTGGGCACTTATTATATGAATACAAAACTCCCTCAGAAGAAGTCCTTTGTCAGGCGACCATTGAACTGCAGTGTTGTCCTGTTGAAAAACCCAGTCATTCACTCACAGGCCAGGGCCCTCAGTCATGAAGGACGTATCAGCTCCATTGGTCCATTATAGGAAAAAGCTGCCGCCTTCAAAACATCTCAGTGGGATTTCCTCATCATGACAGTAACGTTGGACGCCATCAGGACCATCAAGGTTCAATTTTTCCTCCTCAGAGAATCAAACTTTCTTCCACCTTTCAGTGTCCCATGATGCTCTCTGTCAGAGTCCAAATGCACGATTTAGTGGAAGGAGACGAGGCCTTTGAAGCTTTTCTCTCTCAGACGCCATTTGATTTATCTACCAATATGTACTGACAAGCTGAGCCCTGTAGGTGGCAGCAGTGATCACTTTGTATGAGAGAGCAGCAAAAATTATGAGAAGAGACGACAGGGAGACAATGGCAGATGTTAGTTCGAGTTTTTTCTCCTCAGAGAATCAAACTTTCTTCCACCTTCAATGTCCCATGATGCTCTCTGTCGAAGTCCAAACGGGCGATTTAGTGGAAGGAGACGAGGCCTTTGAAGAGGTTTTTGTTCTCTCAGATGCTGTCTGATGGTTATTGGCTCAGGCCCTTGACTGGTCCTGTAAATGTGTATAATGTAAATATTAAACACTCTGTACACTTTTTGACCATATTTTTATACTTTGAAGTTATTAATTGTTATGCACAGAGATATAGTCTATTTTATCAATATTGTATTTCTATCTTATATTTTGTACTGCATGCTCTTTTTTCCCCCTCATCTGTTAACTTTATTTAACTGTTGTTTATCCGTGTTCCTTTTTTTTCATGTCACACCTGCTTTGGCAATGTAAACATATGTTTGTCATGCCAATAAAGCTTTATGAATTTAATTGAAATTGAATTGACTTTAACTGAATTAGTCATTGGGCTGCAGTCGACTGCAGTAACAACTTTACTTTGGGTCTAGGATTGTCCCATGTCTTGACAAACAGCCAATCAGATCCTCAGGTTCGGCGCCGGTGAAATGTTTTTGTCTACCACTTGACTTTTTTGTCACAAAACCCTCAGGATCTTTGAAGAAAATCAAAAACTATGTTCAAAGAGAGAAAGATTTTTAGCCTTTACCATTAGGAGGTCATGACAGTGTGAAAACCTGACAGAAAATCACCTTGAAACCACATTTTTGTGCAGATTTTGTCTTTTAAATGCTGTGGTCTGAAACTTTTGATCAGCCTATGAACCAAATATTTCCCTTTAACTGTTGTTTTCAATCAATTGCTTTCTCATTTTTCCCCACTCCCATTTTTAAGCCTTTTTTTAAAGTGTTCCTTTCATGACACAATCTTTTCATCACCTGGTCTTCACAAACAAGCTCACTTCTGTCCAGCAGCTCATCATCATCATCATGTTTGCTGCTGAAAAATGAAACACACACATAGCAGTCTGCCAACCTGTTTGTGTGTTTAGATCACTGGTGTCTCCAGCAGAGATGAATAAGGCTTGCAACATTCTTTTTTTACGCATAATAAAACATTTTCAAGTATTTAACACATCTTCACAAATTAACTCAAACTGGTTTATTCATATTTTCAGCCTCTGACAGTGAGGGTGAGGATTTCTGAATATAAAGGTCAGTGTTTGTGTGAGATATTTTAAAGTAAACTAAGCAGCTAAAAGTCAAGGACAACTGGGATTCTAAACATCAGACTTTGAGTTTTTTTTGTTAAGTTTTGCTTTGAGGCACCAGTATTCAAAGAAGAATAAAAAAAGTTCACTTTGCTTTAAAAGCATAAAAAATGTCAAGCGCTGTGCTTCAAAACATGAAACCTGTCAGCAGTCGACAGCCTGAAAGACGCTTTGATTCATTCCAGCTCTCGTATACCTTTTTGACATCTTCCGTAATTATTTTCTTTTTCACATCTTTCCTTCATGCATCCTCCTCCTTCAACCTTGTCCTGTAGATTTAGCAGAGGTGGTAGTTCCATTATTTAACGCTACAAAACAGGAGCACAGTGAGTGTTTGGGTTTATCAAAGTGAAATTAAACAGTTTTCATATCAACCTTTCAGAATATGTTGACGCTCAACGTTAAGTGTAAATCCTTCCTTCTCAAAGAGTCTTTTTTGAGGAGAAAGTCTCTTTTATTTCTCTCTTGTGGAACATTTTCCTGAGCTTCACTTTCCCTCTCTCTGGTTTCACAGCCTCTGCAGTGTTGTTGAGTTTATTTGGCTCCACAGTGACACTCTGTGACTCCCTCTGTGTGTCTCCTTTAAGTTGTTTCTCCAGAGACAGACTGAATTTCTCCCTCCATGCTCCATTTGTGCCAGAATCCTGCTCGCTGCTCAGACCATGAAACTGCAGCAGGATTTGTCCTGCATGTTCCTCTCTCTCTCTCTCTCTCTCTTTTCATATAAATGTAAATTTGTGTTTGGGTGTCTGAACAGGTCTGCATGTGTCCACTGGGATTCAGACAGCCAGAGGAGAAGTCAGAGGTGTTGGAGTCAGACGATCAACAGGAGTTAGGACTGAGTCACTGCTGAGGTTATATGTCAAACTACACGACCAAAAAGGAGACACAAACAAATATAGTCTGTCTTGTTTCCAACATGAGGGAGCAATTGTAGAGATTCTCACACTACAAACCACAACACTTCTCCATATTTAGCCCGAAAACATCACTTTTTATTCAGATTTAGAAAAATATTTGTGAAATGTATTTGTGAAATGTTATATAGCCCTGGAAAAAATTAAGACACCATAGCGAATTTTTCAGAGACTCTGATTTTGCTATTTATAGGTATTTGTTTGAGTGAAATTTTCAAAAATATAGAGATGCTGATTACTGAAACATTTGAAGTGGTCTCTTAATTTTTTTTTTTTTCCAGAGCAGTATATAAATGTTGAATGGAATAAATAAATGTCCTGATTCTAAATATTTAGCTTAACATTTAGTTTGCATTCTCTCTACATTGAATGCACGATAATGTGAAAAGTTTAGTAATCTCTCCAGACTTTATTCTTGCAGTTCTATGGAAAAAGTTTTGTTGTGAGTGGATTTTTACGAGCCACAATTACGAGTCTATGCTCAGTTGGACTGCTACAAACTGACAAAGTAAGCCTAAGAAATCTTTTTTTTGTAAAGTTTTGAGCCGAGATGTTGATCATAGCGACTCCCTGTTGTTTATTTTTCACATTATAATGATCTTACTCCGCCATAATTCAGTAAAAAAAAAAAAAACATGTCTGTCTGTGTCAATAATCTTTTAGTCAGTTTTGAAAGTTTGAGGCAGTGTACAGTGATGTGTAAACCACACTTTTATCCATTTTCACACTGGTCACGTTACGAATTACCTATGTTTTATGCACTTGAGAGAGTTGAAAAGAGTTACATCAAGTTTACTTCTTCAATCAATCAATCAATCAATCAATCTTTATTTATATAGTGCCAAATCATAACAAACGTTATCTCGAGACACTTTACCAAACATTTACAGGTCAATACCTGTTAATGCTAATTATTTATTTATTTTACTTTTATTAACAGAGACCTTACATCAAGACAAGATAAGGAATATTATCTCAGCTTAAACCACCAGGAGTGTAGTACTTTGCAGCAGCTTTTAGCAAGTTACATTCACAAGGAAAAACTTCCCTTTAAAGGGCAGAAACCTCGGACAGAACCAGACTCATGTCAGACAAACATCTGCCTCAACTTCTTATCCACCTCTGCTCGTTAACTACAGAGCAACTGCCGTGCTTTTCTTATTCCTTTGCCATTTTGAAACAACATTTGTCAGGGGGAAATAGAGACTGAGTAGTAATTTTTAAACATATTTTGGGCAGAGTCAACAACCAGAAGGGGAGGAATCATGTCAGTCCATGACATCACGAACTGCGCTCGTTCTAATCTGCCTGTTTGAGCAAACATTTTCCGAAAGATGGAGTGAACAAGAGAGGGAGAGGATATAATTTCCTCATTTTGATGGGTTTGTAAACAGACTGGGGATGAATATCACTGTTGGAAAACAATTCAAAAGTGAATTTTTCATAACACGGGCCCTTTAAAGTGATAATAAGTGTCTGATTCCTTTCACTTCAGGATCAATGTTCTGTCAACACTTCAGGCCCCATCCACACGAAGACAAAACGAGGTCATACGTTTTTTGCCGAATCTGCGTATCATCCACACGAAGACGGCGTTTTGTGGGTCTGTAAACGATCATTTCTGAAACCAGGTTCCAAAGTGGGAAGATTTAGAAACGCTGTATACGCGGCTCCGTGTAAACTGGCTCTCCGCAACTTTTCAGATACGCTGACGTCATATTTTCACATCGTCATTAATACACATGCGCCACAAGCATCACTATGGCAACAACAACAACAACAACAATGGCGGCGTACTATGTAGCGTATGTGTTGATGAAGCTGGTGACCCTGTTATCCCTTTAGCAGCTAAATCTCCTTCTTCTCAACCACCACAGAGATGAACAAACAATCATAGAGGACACAGTACGGCACAACTTTAGCCAAAAGTCTTCATGCCCACTGTTTTTTCTTCTGTTTCCGCTTGTTTCCCTCATATCGTTACAGCGCCCCTAGAGGTCTGGCAAGTGTTTTACAGCGTCTTCATGCGTGTCGAGTGCATTCATAAAGACGCACACATTCTCTGAGACGCCTTCATCTTTATGACGATCGTTTTGGAAACTGTTAAGCGTTTTGACCCCGTGTGGATGGGGCCTCAGTCTATGGTTATTTTCCCACTTTTAACTTTCTCGTGATTCTGCTCTTTATTTCTTAAATCCCCATTTTGAGAAGCGTTTCATCAGAGAAACTTCCTCGTCCCGCACGGCAGATAGAAACGAACTGAAGCAATAAAAAGAACATTACTGAGTATATTAGAGCAAACTGCTCATTACCTCACTGCTTCATTCATCTCTAAAAGGAGTATTTGCTTTGTAATGGACACATTTGATTCTGGAGGTGCTGGGAGTGATCACAGCTGTTTCCTCTGATATTTCAACATGATTACTGTTCTTTTTAAAATGACGCTCTCTAAGTCTCACAGTGATCAAACCTCACTGTCAGCTCCAAAAACTCAACCCTGCTCTTCTGTCTGAACTCCCATAGGCCTTTTCTGCTCAGTGTGACTCCATCATCAAAGGCTGTTACAGCTCAGGAGAGATCACCCACACACTGAGTTATAAAAAGTTGCAAGAATCTTTTGGTGTTCGGCTTAAGAGAAACTTTATAAATTGAGGTCAGGGTCAAAGCAGCAGCTCTCTCTGACTGTTCAGACCAAATGTGGGAGAAGTCAAAGGGTTTGTTTCTAAGCAACATGACATTTTGTTTTGTCTGTTTTATTAAAAAAAAACTGTGGAGCCAGAGTCAAAACTGATGTTGGTAAAACATCCATGATAATGATTACAAACCTTTTTACTCGGACACAATGTTTTGACCTGTATTAAACTCTTGAGACCGGGCTTTACTCTTGTAAACGTCACATTTCTGCCTCTCAAACCCATGAAACTTCATTTTTTAAAACTTTAATCTATTAGCCCAGTGGTTCCCAACCTTTTCCAATTCAGGGCCCACTTTTAAGTCTCAAAAATGTTCGCAACCCACATCTGACCCTACAAGTACTAATGTTGTATAATGCTATGTAAAATGTGATAACCATTTGCCCACAATGTAACAACTGGTTAAAGTTTGGGATAGTGATTAGATTTTTCGGTTATACAACATTTGTTTTATTTGTTTTATTGCATTTTTTAGTTACATTTCAGACCTGAAATTTGGGGTCATGTTACATATTGGGCTTTAAAATGCCTTCTTAAAGGACTTTTCTTATATACAAATGTTTTAACATGTTTAATATCCTATGAGTTTCAGCATTTTAAACATTATTCTATTTATTTGCATCTTATATAATTACCCTTCACTAAATTTCCGACTATCTTGGAAATGAATTGGCGGCCCACTTGCAATGCCTCCGCGGCCCACCAGGGGGCCATGGCCCACAGGTTGGGAAGCACAGTATTAGCCACATTTAAAGACACCTCCGATCTCACTTTTTGATGATATAATCAACTGATATAAAACAGTTTTTGTCATTAATGCTCCAGTGTGGAGGTGCTTCCCTGTCCTGTTGCTCAGTAACATCATCTCTGGTACGAGAAGCTTTACACACACACACACACACACACACACACACACACACACACACACACGCACTCGATGAGCTATGACACAGTTAGCTGCTGTCTGGCCTCCTTTTCTCTATGATTTCTGCATCAGCATAACACACATCTGACAGTCTCCCATCTCACTCCTTTATGCCAATACTGCTATAGATCGCTCAGGTCCAGATAACGCTGCTCCGTCTGATAAAGACCCACAAACCACAGAATAAATCACATAACAGCAGAAAACTGAGCAGTCAGCACAAACATAAACAAGTTAATCTCCTTAAAAGATGGAGGACAAGGCACAGAGCGAACGAGGGAGAGAGAGAGTCACTTTAGTCTTGCAGCTAGAACCCTGTTGAAAACGAAGACTTGCAGCTTTGTCAGATTGACATTGAGGAGGAAATGCTCTAAGACTGTGAAGCTGCTGTTATTGATGAGAACGGACACGACAGACAGACAAACAACGGACTTTACAGGAGAAATTTCACCACTTGGAATAATTTGATGAAACAACACTTTTGATATGTTTGAACTCTGGATTCCTCTGGTGGAAAGGAGAGTGAATATTCAGGGTACGGGCGTCAGGATGTGACGTCATGACCCCAAACAGGTAGGACGTCCACGTTGTTGTGATCACTATCAGAGCGATTCTTTCACTAATTAAGTTTCAAAGAAGAAAATTAGTGACTGAAATGTGAAGAATCTAAACTTTCTAAACGGATAAAGCATTCTGACGTTTGACAAATACATCACTGTTCATACTTCAGACTCACTTTCTTTCTTTCACTTTGTCCTTTTAAAACATTTCTTTGCTCCCTTTTTTCCCCCATGACAAATTTTATAGGTGTAACTTGGTCAGTCGTTGATTTTTTTGGCTGTGTTTTAAAACTTTAAACTGAGACAAAATCCTCTTTGAAATTCCAAGAACAGCAAGATTCTCCAAGGATTGTAAAGTCAGCCAACATAGTTGTTACTTTGCACTCTTTACTGGAGTTTCTGTGCTGAAACAAGAAACAAGAGAGTGATGGCAAAAGCAAAAGGATAGAGAAATGTTGAACAACGAGGGAAAACTCGAAAATGAGAGCACGATACACTTTCCTGGTTCCTCTCCAAACCTTCAAACCTCCTGCATGGAGCAAGAATTGGTGAGAGTTTCTGTGGGAAATAAAAAAAGAGAAGACGGTTTGTTCTTCGAGAGCATCCTGTTATTATTCTGCCTCAGGACACGAGATGAGAGAAATGAATGTTCTCAACGCCAAACATCATGCAGGCAGGGTTTTTAGCTCGCACACACTCTCACACACGCTGGCAAAGACTGACAGCAGCATTTCAATGAGATAAAGACAAGAACGAGAAAATAGACTCATCAGGCAGAATGTGAGAAGGAACAATCAGAGCAGAGAAAGATGCTGAAAGTGAAGTCGATGATCAGGCTGGATCACAACATGTTACACGAGGATATCTTTGCAAACAACAACTCAAGATAAAAACACTGCCAGGCCAAAAAAAAAAAAAAATCACCAAATGGATTTTACTAAGCAAATAGGTACGAGCCTCCTATTGGATAATTACTGCATGGACTGCATCTTTCAGCTGGAAACAAGTTATTGAAAGAGTAACTTCTCATTTCTTAAACCAGCTTTTCTCTACTGCACTGATATCTGGGACCCCAGATACAAAAATCAACACAAAACAATTGAAAACTTAATGAAACAGTTGGGTGAAAAACAGCCTGTGTTTTATTTTGAATGTCTATGTTGAGAGAAGTTCAGTATTTTCAGTTCACAAGTCAAAAATAATCTGCCAGTGGAGAAAGAAAAATTTGCTCGTCAAGTTTCTTGTACTGCAAATAAAAGTCTTCATACAACACATTTCTTTCTCCAGTTTTTAAAAAACTGTTTCAAGCAATACAGACCTCATTTTTGTCTTTAAATAACTCAAAATAAGAAATGTTTCTAGAATGGTCATTTGAGTGTGGCTCATATTGGTAATAAAAAGACAATAGTTACTGAATATAGACACAAACATATGAGTAGGTCTCAGTTTTTACAGTGAAAAATATGAACAAGTTTATAAACAATCGCTCATTGAACTTGTTTAGGTAAAACACTGCAGTTCAGATTACACAAACTTAGCTGATACAACAAATTTTGGAAAATGATGAAGCAAAAAACAACTTAAACAACCCTGCCTGAAATTTTGTTATTAAATATTAGTTAAAATCTTCCAACGTGATTTGGCGACCCTTGGAAATCATCACGCGACCCCCATTGGGGTCAGGACCCACAGGTTGAGGATGGCTGTCTTTAACAACCATGGAGAAAGACACATCCTGTGGTTGTGGAAAAGACGTTAGTTTGTTTAAGAAGAATTAAATCATGGGAATCAAGCAGAGATTTGAGAATGTAAAAAAAAAAAAAAATCATCACATCAATTTGACTTTTTATCTCAAAATTGGACTTAAAATGAGCAAAAATAATTTCAGCAAAGCCAGTTTTTCATTTCTTTTATTTATCTATTTAATTTTTGCTGAGTGAAATTGGCTTCTGAACATTATTTATGTATCCATCATGAATCCTTACTTCAAACAGAAACTGAATGTTGGAATAAATGTTTGGGTTATGAACCCTCTTTGTCATCTTTGAGGATCTTTGGGTATTTTTGGGGGGTTTTTAGAATTGGTTACCCCGTGTAAACAAGTGCAATTTTCGTCTACATTTGGGACACATCCACCCTTGAGCTGTCGCACTTCTCTTGTGCTGATTCTACGTTAACCATAACCACGCCTTAAGAACTCAAACAGAGACACACTTTTATTTCTGTTCCTACCAACTCATTACACCCATGCAGACATTAGAATTCATCAACTCTTCACAGGGAAAGAATTTCTGGTGGACTTGAGGGGAAAAACTGACCATTAATGGGCAAATTTCTGATGGATTCCAAAAAAGAAACAAGGATTTTTTTTGGTCAGGATTTTGGACAGTTAATGATGAGGTGAAAAAAAAAAAAAAAAAACTGTCAGATCTTTAGAAAACATGTTCGCCCCAAGTAGAGATTTTTTCGATTGTGGGAAGAAAATGTGGCACTGACATTTTGAAACATGACCTCTGTGAGACTCACTCCTTTAAATCTTTTCAGCAGTTGTGTAGGAAACATTATTAAGCTCTAAATCATTTCTTTCCAGTTGTTGGTTAAAATCAATATGATTCAAAGTGAAGTCAAGGTCTCCTTGTGCTGATCTGACCTCCAGACTTATATATTCATAGTGTGTGTGTTTGTGTGTGTGTAAGTGTAAGTGTGTGTACCAGCAGAGAGCCTTTTAAGCCTGTCTGATAAAAGCAGAGGAAACAACCATCATGTCTGACTAAAGCCTGAGCTGTCAGAGTGAGGAAACCTGATGTTAGTGAGACCATTAGATCACTTTCTGTTTGTGTCAGAACCTCAAAGCTTCAGGTCAAAACTCAGCTTGTGTAAGATTTTTATTTTACACATGAGAAGGATGGATGCTGTGGTTAAAGCAAGAAAATAAGAGTCGCTCTTATATTTTTCCAAATGCTGTGTAAATAGTCATGAAAATAAAGAAAATGCATTGAATGTGAAGGTGTGTCCAAACTTTTTGCCTGTACTGTATGTTTAAAACTAAAACAAGTTTGAAAAGAGAGGTACTGTATACCGTAGGAATACACTGCAAAAACGGAAATCTAAGCAAGTCATTATGTCTTATTTGTAGTAAAATTTGTCTTATAGTTCTTAATTTGAGCCACATTCACCAGACCAGGTCATAAAATTGTCTTACTTTAATTTCTGTTAAGACAAAAATGAGGTGTAAATTGCTTGTAACAAGTCAAAAAAATCAGCCAATGGGATAAGACGAATTCGCCCGGGAAGTTTCTTGAAATTAGAAAGATGTCTTAAAACAAGAATCTTTTATCTTATCCCATTGGCAGATTTTGTTTTACTTGTTACAAGCAATTTACACCTCATTTTTGTCTTTAAAAAACTTGAAATGCGACATTTTTATGACCTTGTCTAGTAAATGTGGCTCAAATCAAGAATAGTAAGACAAATTTGAGTTAAAAATAAGACATAATCACTTGCTTAGATTTCAGTTTTTGCAGTGTAGCTTTATCTTTGTTCAACTTTATCAAATATACTTTGATTTAGTTTCGAAGTTGCTTCAATCTGCAGTCTGCAAGTAGGGGAGGAGCAAGGCCTGGTCTGTGGTGTCTCCTAGCAACACAGAGCTGCCCATAGATGCCCGTCTGTAAATCATGAAGGGGAAAATATGGCGGCAAATCCATCCGTTTATAGACCAGTGATGGTACAAGTGAAGAATGTAAAACTTGACCCAATTTATCAGTTAGCTGATTTACTGTTCCATCTTTAGTTTATTGTTTCTTTCAGTGTGTTACATTTGATTCAACCATTCCTTAAGATGGAGAAACATTGAGTTTGAGGATGTGAAATACCATTTTAACAGGACATGG
This sequence comes from Thalassoma bifasciatum, assembly GCA_008086565.1. Taxonomy (NCBI): domain Eukaryota; kingdom Metazoa; phylum Chordata; class Actinopteri; order Labriformes; family Labridae; genus Thalassoma; species Thalassoma bifasciatum. The sequence goes on from RPOG01000227.1 coordinate 341,482, forward strand.
AGTTCACTCCTTTTCCAATAGGAAAAATGCAGTTAGCTTTCGTGGTCAGGTTCGTTTTGTGCAGGTGAAGAGACGGAACTATATCTCTGCATCAGTCACATACACACAAAAAAAACACTGTTGTCAGTGGTGCCCATATTCAGTGGGAAGATTTTCCTGGTGATAGGAAGGAGTTCAGGTTGTGACGTCTTCAAGTTACTCCAGTATGTGCCCAAGCTGTTTGAGACCGAAGTCCTGAAACCAGAGAAGAAGAAATGAGAGAGGGGGAGGATAGATGCAGACAAGCAAAAATCAACTCAAAGGAGGAGAAACATAACCTGTCAGACTATGGGAAAGAAAAGGGAATAGTTGATTAAATAAGTTGAGGGGAAAAAAGAGAAGAGAGAACTGTTTTTTCTGCATTTTCATTTTTTCTCATGAGATGATAAAGCAGCATCTGTAGGTCACTTGAAAAGGTCCAGATCTGACTGTTCTGACCCTGTGAGCTAAATTAAAGCTGTGTGTGTGAGCCACTTTCAGCCAGGTGCTGCCCTTAAAGCAACACCCAGGGAGTGAATGAGCTAAAAATCCAGTAGCCTATGAAAAAGTAAAGCTCCAGCTTTGAACACGAGAAGTTTTAAAGAAATTCCCAACTGTCGTGACTTCTTAACTCTGACATATTTAAGCCTGTTTAATTACCTTCAAAAATTATGCAAAGTAAATGTCAGTTTAATCAATGCAAGCACCTAACTGGACTCATAAAATTCAGAAATGCAAATTCAGTTTATGTGAAATATGGGAGCAGGAAGTTCAACATATTTTTATTGATAACCAGCTGTGTTTGTTGCTTCGTGCACTCAGGGATCAGCTGTTAGTGTTCACACAGGAACGACTGTAACAGGCTCTCATGGCATCCACCAGCTGATAGTCACAACGCTCTGACTCACACATACAGAAAACTCAGAGAGAAATAAATAAAATGACGTAAAAGTGTGAGTCAGAGTTATAAATTATAGTTCTGAGGCAGCGTTTCTTCATTCAGGAATCATGAGGGATGGAGTTATTCTGTGAGTTAAGGGCCACTTCTTTAAGCATAGATGTGACTTTTGTGTCATGGAGGAGAGAATCTGATGGAGAGGTGGAGCAGCATGGGGGCTTCAGCTCCATCCAAAGTCTCTTCAGTCTCTCTGACAGCTGCTTTGCTGTTGTGGAGGTCAAAAAGGACTCTGTGTGTGTGTTTGATTCAGAGTGGAGCTGTCATAGAGAGAGAGAGAGAGAGAGAGAGACTCTCTCTCTCCGAGACACTGAGGAGAGGGAGACGAGGAGGAGGGAGGTAAGTGTCACCAACAGTCCTTGTTCACCTAGTCACGACTCAAATCGTCGACTACTCGTCGAGAGACGAGAGACTACTCGAAGTGCCGACGTCCCGTCTCTCCTCTTGAAGGGAGTCCGAGAGTCGCTGCTCTCACAGACTGTCTGTAGCTTCCACTTTACATACTTCCTGTGTGAATGAAAACATACAAAAACAGGCACAGAACAAGAAAAACATTAAGTATAACAGCTACTCTGCTCCCCCAGCTCCGCATATATATATATTTGAACATGTTATAAACAAACATTTGAGGGTGCAAAAGCTTATAAACTATACATTAATCAGTGTTAAAATGGATGAAAAAGAGTTAAAAAGTTTTGCAAAACATTCAAAAAAGACTAAAAATTACTCATATTTACATTAAGTTCACACTGTTTTTTATTTATTTATTTATTTTTTTATTTTATTATTATTATTATTATTATTTATTATTATTATTTTTTATTATTTTGTTTTTTATTCTTTTATTTTTATTATTATTTTTATTATTATTATTATTATTATTTTTTTTAATTTAATTTAAATTTTTTTTTTTTTTTAATTCATTCACACTGTTTTATGTTAAATGCTCAGTTACAAACATTTGGAACAAAAAAGGGATTTTTTTTTTCATGCCTTAAGACAAATAAAACACTCAAGAAAAAAAATCCTGACTCTGACATTCACAATTCACGCATCAGAGAGTTATCTGCTCCATATGATCCCTCACTTTAATACTTTTATGTTGTTTTATATCTTTGTTTCTTTGTTTAACTCTATCTTGTTTCATGTGTTCTTATACTCTGTATAACAACCTTGGGTGTCTTTTTATTATTATTAGTAGTAGTATTATCATTATGATTATTATTATTATAGTACACCAATCCACGTGAATAAATCAGAGTGATGGCTGATGATCGAATTGAGGTTCAAATGCTGTCTCCAGTGTGAAATGTTTGTGTTTTAGAAACGTCTCTTATTGTTGTTTAACATGAAACAGACTGTTTTGCAGCAAAACATCGATATTAGCAACTCAATATTGCACTTCAAAGGTCTTTGCACACTGAGTCCGCTTTCATGGAGCCCAGCTTGGCTGTTGCATTAAAAAACAGTAAATTCCTGCAGACCCTACCTTTAAAGTGGAAATGTGGATTTATATAAATATGAGGAGAAAATGTCATGAAAGGGTTTTGTTAGTTAGTATTTTCCACTTTTGTTGTCCAGTTGTGGGTACAGTCATTCAAAAAGGAATAGGAATAAATTGCTGCTGGCCCTACATTAGGGAACAAAGTGACACAGATGCGGACGATGAAAGACAGAATGAATTGAAAGCTACTCAAACTGAGGCATGAAAACAAATCTGTATGAAAAAAGAGGAGATCATTAGCACTTATAACCTTAAGAGAAATGATAATGAGATATTAAAAATATGCCTGCAGATATCATCCAATGAAAGTACTAGATCTAAAGCTTTTTTTTTTTTATTCAGAGACCTCTGACTTGATGTTCTTGACCTCTGTTAATGTTCAGTGTGAAGACTTCAAAGTCGCTTAATTGAGATGTGGGTTGAAAACAGAAGCTGTGCTGATGCATTATTCATCCTGAAAACAAATTCTTTGGCTTCTTGTAGCAGCGCTACGTGAGGAGGAGTTGACCTTCAGACATCCGTCAGTGAGAAAACAAATGCTTATTCCTCTCCTCTCTCATTTTTTTTCTTTAGAGAGAAGAAAAAACAGCCAAGCCTTGTCTCACTAAGGAAACAAGTGCAGGAAACATGCTGATAAACTGTATGTTACTGTATAATGTGGTGCAGCAGCTCCATGTCAGGTCTGGTCTTACAGCAGCGTTGGGTCGGAGGCTCTTGTTTCTCTGCGTCTTAATGAGGCACCATGAGGGGAAGCTGAGAGGGGAAACCAGCGGGAGACCAGCAACTTATTCTACAGCTTCAGGAGGGAAAACTGAGACTGTTAATTTGATAATCTGCTGTCAGAAAGGCCACAAAAAGAACAGAGACAAACAGACAAACATGTGAATACAAAGTTGGACAACTTTTTGTGTTAAAGGCTCAAGTTTCCTGTTAATCTGTGCAGCAGAAAAGTGACATCTGTTGTCTTGCGTATCAGGGAAGATGTGTATGCTGTTACCTTTCTGCCAAATCACTGGACGTGGAATCTGGTGTTTGTAAATCATAAAACAAGCAGCCTACCCAGAGAAGAAAGATACAGATACGAAACTAGCAGATCAGTAAAGTGAGGAGCGAAAGCAGAGGCTGAGTGTGGGTATGAGTTTCAGGTTGATGTTAACACGACGGGGGGTCTGGAGTAGGTGTTAAGAGGTAGAGTGGAGGGGAAATATTTCTGAGAAGGAGATTATAAAAGAGAAAAGGAGTCACAGACGTGTCACAGAGAGCAGTGACTCCTCCTCAGCTGCGTCTGTGTTTGTAAGAACTGAAGCTGTCGGAGTTCTGCTTCGTCCGGAAAATCCTGGTGATTAATGAAGACGCTGCTCTACACCGAGGAGATAAATGAGGATGTTCAATCTCAATGAACCCTCCTTTGTCCCTAATTTTAACTATGTGAGGGGGGATAATGTATGAGGCTGCTGCAGGGGCTCCTCGCCTTTATAAAACAATAACGAGAGAGAGAGAGGAGGAGAGAAGGAGGGCGAGCGGATTCTTTCCTTACTCGTAACACACACACACACACACACCGACTCCTTTATCTCTGCACAGCTGGAGCTGCTCTGGAAACAGGAGAAATCTCAGTGGAAGTAATTATTTAAAAAGTTAAAAAGATAACTCCTGCTCACTCCTACACATCATTAAAATATCATCTGAAACACAAGCTCAAACACTCACACAACGACTGTGCTGTGTGTATTTCATGAAGAGAATCACCTGAACACACACTGAGTCCAAAGTGGTTAGAATAATTTTAAACCTCGTTAATAATTTACATCATCATCAGCTCTGATAAAAGATATTCCTGATTTTAAAAAGAGAAGTAAAGTTCAAGGAAGATGTTAGGAAATTCATTTCATAAGGAGTGCACTTTAAAATCAAAGTTAAGTCTGTTTTGGATTCTTAATAACAAGAGTTTAGCTGCAGATTATCTTGCTGTTCTTTGTTTACATTGTTTTACGACATGCAACCACTGATGTCAGGTGCCACTGAGCAATTGGCAGCTGCCACTGAGTTTTTGGTGGATATCACTGAGTAATTGGCTGTTGTCACTGACGGATTGGTAGGTGTCCGTAGTGATTAGCAGGTGTCACTGAGCAATTGGCTGTTGTCACTGAGTTATTGTGATGTAACACTGAGCTATTAAAAGTTATACTTGGGTTTTTGGCAGGTGTCACTAAGCAATTGGCTGTTGTCACTGAGTTTTTGTGATTTAACACTGAGCTATTCAAAGTTATACTTGGGTTTTTGGCAGGTGTCACTAAGCAATTGGCAATTTACAGAGACAAATTGGTGAGTGTCATTAGTGATGGGCAGTTGTCATTGGGTTTTTGGCATGTGCCACTGAGTTTTTGGCAGGTGTAACTAGTGATTAGCAGTTGTCACTGAGCTTTTGGCATGTGCCACCGAGTTTTTTGGCAGGTGTCACAAAGCTATTGGTAGTTTTCACCGACAAATCGGGGGGTGTCATTAGTGATTGGCAGTTGTCACTGACTTTTTGACATGTGCCTCTGAGCAATAAGTACTTGAAATTGAATTTTTGGCATGTGCTACTGAGTTTTTGGCAGGTGTCACTAAGCAATTGGCTGATGTCAATGGCAGGTTGGTAGGTGTCACTGAGCAACTAGTAATTGCCATAGGGTTTGTGACATGTGCCACTGAGTTTTTGGCAGGTGTCACAAAGCAATTGGCTGATGTCAATGGCAGGTTGGTAGGTGTCACTGAGCAACTAGTAAATGCCATTGGGTTTGTGACATGTGCCACTGAGTTTTTGGCAGGTGTTACTAAGCAATTGGCAGTTTCCACTGACAGTTTGATAAGTGTCATTAGTGATTGGCAGGTGAAAATGAGTTTCTGGCAGGCATCACATTGAATCAATTGCATACCACAAGCTGTTTTTGTTTCTTGCTTTCGTTCCTTTTTTTGTTTTGTTTTCCTTTTTATTTCTTCATTTTAACTGTGTCCATAATATCTCAGGAATGGCCTTTAGTCCCTGAAGATATGAATTCCAATTTTTTAGGCACTGATTCCCCAGAAATCAAGCATTTCCTTGTCATTTGGTTCTAAAACTAAACTCTAAATTAGATTCTTATGTATTTTCCAAAATATCAACATGTATATCAATAAGAGTGAATATAGGCTGTTTATGATGAGATAAAAACCTTTCATCAAGTCAGACAAAAGTAAAGGAGTATGTTCAATTATCCTTTTCTCATTTACCTGCAGACTCATTATAATGTATCACAGGCAGCTCCCACAAGAATTGTTTTTTTCTACATTCAATTGATCAAAGAGAAGAGAAAACATTCCAAACCTAAATGAAAAAGCTTCATGAAACATGAAAACTGGTAAAGATATTCTGTGTATATGTTTCAGATATCAAACCAAACACCAATTTAAAGACTCAGGCATGAGTCACGGCTCTGAGAAACCTTCACAAACAGAGAGAGAGAGAAACTCTAATCCCTCAGAGAGAAAAGCGAGGGCACAAACTGAAAGGCCTTCTCGCCTTGTGTGGGCCCTGCCAGCTCAGAGAAAAGCTGACAGACTTTAAACCAGCATCAGATAGTGGCAGTAAAGATGCTGCTTTTGTAGAGAAGTTAAAGTTCAGAACAACATGTTCCTCTTTCTAAAGATTCCCCCTCACAGAAGCAGCATCAGAGGTTGTTGTGGGTCCACCTCTGTTCTCTGAGACCTTGGAGCAGCTTTAAAGAGAATTGGCTCTGCTTGTATTTTAACAGTCCCTCGCTTTAGTGCTTGCTATCTTGTTTATGACTGCTGGCATCCAAAACTGCTCTGGTACACAGAGAGAAGAGCGCAGAGAGAAAGGGGACTTTGTGTTTCAATCCAGCACGGCCTCGCATGAAGGAAGGTTGGAGACAGAAAGAGCTTAAATTGATTTTA
>RPOG01000227.1:347952-376207 GCA_008086565.1 Thalassoma bifasciatum
GGAGGGGTCGGGGCGGGGAGGTGTCGCAGCACAGACACTAAGGATGATGGAGAAACTCTCAATAATCAACACAGCAGTGAAGTTTCTGTTGAAAGAAAGTGTTGTTGTTTTGGAGATATTCCTGCACAGGAGCTGGCTTTGCTGCAAACACCAGTCACAGCTTGGGCTGATACACACACACACAAACACACACACACACACAAACACCTGCTAATAAATATGCAGCACTACGCTGAGACTCTGACAGTGAGATGTGACAATGTGCTCAGTTTCTGATATCTCACTTCTCTTCACGCTGCAGTTTTCGTGCTGCGGTGAGAGGAAGGGGGCAGGAAGTGGAGCCACGTTCACTTTCTACATCAATAAAGGACCTGGAGCTTCACGGACAATTTAACTGGACTCTTCTAAATCACAGCAGGAGACTGTGGCCGCACAGCAGGGGGGGCTAAGACTCAGAATCCCTCACTTTACTCTCATATCTTTCATAGTAACGGGACATTGAAACAGAAATAATCTGGTGTCAGTTCTTGAAACATTTGTGAGCAGGAGGCAGAAGCAAGTTTAGCATTGTAAGATGACTAATTGCTGGAGCTGTGGGTCCAGTTCAGTACAATGGGAGAAAAAAAACACAAACAAAACTTAAATATGGGTCAATGACATGATGCCTACTTTTTTCATCCAACTGAAACAGTTTAAAATCACTTGAAACCAATTTAAATTTATCAGTCGCCTTATTTGGCAAAATTTCTAACATGATTTGCATTCACTAACAAAATTATGAAGCACTTGCCCTTATATTTCCATCATAATATACAAACGAATGTTGTCTGAATATGTTTATCAGATGAAATATCATCTGGGGTGACTATCAAGAAAACACAATTTTGAGATTTTACTTTTAAAACCACGTTACATAGACCAGGTGTCATTACATTAAACAGAGCAGTTCTCATAAAACAGCCATGGTGAACCTATAAAAATGGGTAAATAAAATAATTTTCATCTATAATATGTCTATAATTAGCAATTAGCTTTTTAATTGCTTATGTTTTCTTTCCACTATTATTACTGCTGCCCTACATGCACTGTCACACTTTGCACTTTTCTGCATTTACTCTAATGTTATTATCCATTCTTGGTGATGAGCTCTGGACTGAACATGGTTAGTGCTTTTATGTATGTGCGGTGTTTCTTATTGTGTCTCTTATTAGGCATTGTGTTGTGTGTTGTGTGTTGTTTTTGTATTTTAGACTTTTAATTAGGTCTTACTGTCCTTGTCTATCTCGTCTTTTGTGTGTTCCGCTAATTTCCCTTGACGGGACAATAAAGTGATTCTGATTCCGATTCTGGTACCGATTATAATTCACAGTTAGTCCAATTAGGATAATCAGTATTAGTATCAGAACAGTTTTGCTGAAATCAGCCTGAATTTTACTCACTATCCAAAGGAAATCTGTCCAAGCTACTGATATTACTGCTTCAGTTTGAAAACAACATTTCATTGCTTGAACTAAAATAGTGCAGTGAGTGAGGTCAAAGGTCTCAGGAGTCTGTGCAGAAAGTCTATTACTTCTGCTTCTGTGCACTTGAAACAATTCACTGTCTTGAGAAGGCATCACACAGATTTACATCCTTTCCCCACAGACTTTATGTTTGTATTTAAAAACCACATTAAACATTCACTTCAGTCAAGCAAGAAAATTGAATTCTGAATGCAAACGCCCATGTGTGAAGACTTTACAGGGTTAGAAGAAATGAAAAATAGAATGAAAACAACTTTAAAAGGTTATAATGTGTGTTCAGGGGTAGAAGCAATGAAATGGTACTAAAACTGTGCAGGGAGTAAGAAATGAAATCAGGAGAGTCCAGGCTGGTGAAAACACAGGGTCAATCCTCTCTGAACCTTTGAGCAATGCTCTCCTCTCTCTCTCTACAGTTTGGACACTTTTCTCTAACAAGCAGAGCAGAGTCTGATCCTCCACTCGCCTCAGCTTGAACCTCGAGTTAATAGAAAAGACCTGGTCACCTGAGTCCACCTGAGTCCTCCTGGCTGATCCCTCTGCTCCATTATCCTCCCTGACCCCTCCTTCAATTCATCAACCAAACAGCTGAGCTGACAAACCCTGATGGACAGAAAGTGGTCACAACAAATCTGTTCCCTTCAGCGTTTCTGAAACAGGCTGTCTGATGGTTTCGTCCACCACCACCTGTCGACTTCAGACCAGAAAAAAAACTGAAATGATTTACTCAGAGAGCTCTCAGTTCCTCCTAAAATCTCTGGAGACTGTGGGAGTCAAAACTCAGACTGTTTTAAAGGTGAGGGGCTGTTTTCTACCACACATCGTTTGTTTTAATGAGCTGTTTCTCTTCCTTTACTGTACTTTTCTCCCGACACACTTCACCTCCCTCTCTAACTCACAGCTCTCCTTTTCCTTTAGTGCTGTACCTCTTTAGTGCAGTTCACACAATCTCACCCATTTTCTCAAAATAGATGCAACAAAACAGGAGAAAGTGTGTGTGTGTTTCAGCTTCACAGGGTAACAGAAAAAGTTTCTCAGCACAGCACAAACAACATTATATTATTATAACTATGACTTACAACAACTCAATCTCTGCATCTCTGCTTCTTTAGACAGAAAGTGTAAGTGTCTGTGTCTCTTCAGTGCAGCAGTTCTTGGACATGTGAGCTGTGAAAATGTCTTCATGTTATGGTAACACCTCCCAGAGGAGTGTCAGCGACCGTGTTGGCCTCTATTGGCTCTAGACAGTGAGAGACCGAGGTCTCCATCAGGCCGTGACCCTGCCTGATATGTGGAGCGTATTTGGGGAATATCGTCTGACAGTCACAGCAGCAGCTTCACACACACACAGAAAACTGTAGAGCTCATGTCTGCGGTTGAAAATAAAAGCACACGTAGCTCTCTGTGTGAGTGAGCAGCAACAAATGAAGCCAGGCTAAGAAGCCATTCAAGCAAACGACTGAATTGAGTTGTGTATTGATGCAACTATATGAATGTAAACAATATAAGCTAATATAATACATGTCCACTGGAAGCATAAAACCTGAATGTTATGGTAGAAAAAGAACTAGATGGTCATAAAGTAGAACTGAGAATCATGGAAAAGTGCAGCAGATGCTCGAGCTTCAGCTTCAAACGGCCACAAATTATGTGACTCATTGGATTGAAATTTGAGAGTGAACAGTGCGTTGTTATAACAGAGGTTGAATCCATTTAAATATATCTTTTTGCTTTGCATCATAAGTGGCTATTTACTAGCTACGGTCCACAAAGTCATGAAAATCTTTACTTTAAGTAATGTAATACATACAGTTATGCTCAAAAGTTTGTATAACCCAGCAGAATTTATGATTTCTTGGCCTTTTTTTAGAGAATATGAATGATAACACAAAAACCTTTCTGTCACTCATGGTCAGTGGTTGGGTGAAGACATTTATTAAACAACTGTGACAGAAATTTGAGGGTCTTTATTTTCTCAGATGGTAAAACTGACCATTCTTCTTGGCAAAAAGCCTCCAGTTCCTGTAAATTCTTGGTTTGTTCTTGCATGAACTGCAGGTTTGAGATCTCCCCAGAGTGGCTCAATGATATTGAGGTCAGGAGACTGAGATGGCCACTCCAGAACCTTCACTTTATTCTGCTGTAGCCAATGGCAGGTCCACTTGTCCTTGTGTTTTGGATCATTGTCATGTGTGAACGTCCAAGTACGTCACATGTGCAGCTTCTGGGCTGATGAGTGTAAATTTTCCTCCAGTATTTTCTGATAACATGCTGCATTCATCCTTCATTCATCAGTTTGGACCAACAAAGGACTCGGAAACATCGAGTGTGTAGGGGTTTTGTAGTCACTAGGTGGAGGCACAAAGTGTCATCCTTACCACCTGGAAAGTAGTATCCGGAACAACACTCCTCTCCAAATGGAACAATGTTTATGGTTGTGGACAAAAAGTTCACTTTTGCTCTCATCACTCCAAATGACTTTGTTCCAGAAGTTTTGAGGCTTTTTTCTGGGCTGTTTGGCGTATTGTAAGCAGGAAACTTTGTGGCATTTGGGTAGAAACGGCTTTCTTTCGGAGACTCTACCATGCAGCCCATTTTTCCTCAAGTGCCTCCTTATTGTGCAATTTGAAACATCCACACCACATTCTTTCAGAGAGTCCTGTATTTCAGCTGAAGTTATTTGTGGGTTTTCTTTGCATCCTGAACAATTTTCCTGGCAGTTGTAGCTGAAATGTTTGTTGGTCTATCTGACCATGGTTTGGTTTCAACAGAATCCCTCATTTTCCTCTTCTTAATTAGAGTCTGAACTCTGCTTATTGGCATCCTAAATGCCTTGGATATCTTTTTGTATCCCTTTTCTGTTTTATATAGTTGAATTACCTTTTCCCTGCAGATCTTCTGACATTTTTTCACTCTCCTCCATGACTCTGGACCCAGGCATTGGTAAATTAAGGAGGCTTGTGTACCTTCTGCTGCGACCTGCCAGAGCAGAGATGCAGCTGGACGCATATGACATATTATCTTGGCATTTCAATTATTTTTTTCTCATTTCCATCCACATTTCCACTTCCAGTCTCTTCAATAACATTTTTTCCTGCCTCACACTCTATAACCTTCCTGAATGTAATCATTACGAACAGCCAGTCCTTTTGGAGTAAGATGAGGCTCCTGGGAGGTAATTATTTCACATGTAATAAGAGGTTTTAATTAAATTTTGTGGCCCAAATGAGCAATGAGAAAAATTAAATATCAGCAGATTGTCATTAAGGATAATTTTTATAGGTCTGGCGGGATTTACGTCGAGAGTAACAGAATCTACAGAAGGAATACAAGAAGTCTGATTTTCCTCACACAACCTGAACACAGGTTTCCTGCGCTCTTGTTGACAGCAGCTTGTAATCCGAAATAGTCTGCAGGGTTGAGCTGTTAAATCCCTCGTAGAAATGGGACGTATAGAGTCATGTGGGGAGAGCGAGCATCTTCACTCTGGAGCTTATAGAGCTGGATTACAGAGAAACGATTTCCTGACACATGTTCATTTCAAGTCAGTCTTTGAACACGATGGGTCTGCTCTGGTCGTCATGGACACATCTGAAATGTGATCTTTGCTGACGTTAAACACAGTCCTCTGTTATTGATCCATCACTGAGAGCTGTGGTGTTGGTTTCACGCCGTGCTCTTTGCACAAGCAGAGAGAAAACTGTACAAACATGTCTGGAAATGCAGGAATAATACCTGCCTCTGTGCAAAATGATCTTTGGAAATTTTCAAAAGCTCAATTCAGCTGTTAAAACGACACAGCAAGGGAGTAAAACAACAACAGCGGTGAAAACAGTCGATAAAAAAAGATGTATTCAGCTTTTTGGGGAACTAACTAAACTGATTTTTTAAAATTTAATCTCAGATAGTAAAAGAAAAACAAACAGGAAGTCTTTTCCGCAGAGAGCAGGTCTCATAATGAAGACATACAGTGAACATGCAGAGGACACCGCTCAGGAGAATAGTCACAAGCTCTCAGATGACATTAATGAGAGTCATTATGTTCATTAAATGAGGTCGTTAAACCGATGAANACAGTCTTTTTACTGCCAATGTGGAACAGACCAGACACAAAAAGAAGGGGTGTGTGATGGTGGTGGAGCCAGAGGAGGAGAAAAAGGATGATCGTGATGAGTTTTTTTTTTTTTTCCTTCAGAGGAAATTAAAACGTCATTAAATCAGCTGGTCTCAGCAGGGGGCTCATTTAACCCACTCGAAGGGGAATCTGGGAGCTAAGTGTGGGTCTTTGAAGAGCTTCAGAGCTGATCGGCTTATTTGATGATGATGTGCTCAGTTACATCTACGGATGAGTAGCAGCTTTGAACTCAGAGCAGAGAGCAAATCTTTTGGTTCAGGGATTTCCACGGTCGTAAAAAAGATTTTTTTTCATTACACTAGAAACAGGTGAGTGTCATGATTGGGTATAAAAGGAGCATCCCCAAAAGGCTCAGTCCTTCACAAGCAAAGATGGGGCCAGGTTCATCATTTTGTCAACAACTGTGTGAGCAAATAGTCCAACAGTTTAAGAACAATGTTTCTCAACTTTGTCCAACTGCAGGAATTGATGGATTTCATCATCTACAGTCCATAATATCATCAAAAGATTCAGAGAATCTAGAGAAATCTCTGCACGTAAGCAGCAAGGCCCAAAACCAACATTGAATGGCCGTGACCTTTGACCCCTCAGGCGGCGCTGCATTAAAAACCCACATCATTGTGTAAAGGATATTAGCACGTGGGCTCAGGAACACTTCAGAAAACCATTGTCAGTTAACACAGTTCATCACTACATCTACAAGTGACAGTTCAAACTCTACCATGCAAAGACAAAGTCAGACATCAACAACACACACAAACGCCGCCGCCGCCGGCTTCTCTGGGCCCGAGCTCATCTGAGATGGACTGAGGCAAAGTGGAAAAGTCTGCTGTGGTCTGACGAGTCCACATTTAAACTCTTTTTGGAAATCATGGACGTAGTGTCCCCCGGGGGCAAAGAGGAAAAGGACAATTCCCTGTCCCAGTATCTGTGAAGGCAGCATTCATGCTGAAAGGTACAAACAGGTTTTGGAGCAACATCTGCTGCCATCCAAGAAACGTTGTCTTTTTCAGGGACGTCCCTGATTATTTCAGCAAGACAATGAAACCAAGACACATTCTGCTCCTGTTACAACAGCGTGGCTCTGTAGTAGAAGAGTGCAGCTACTGTTGAAAATGTGTGAAGCAGAAAATTACGACAGCAGAGACCTCGGACTGTTGATCAACTGAAGTTGTCCATCAACAAGAATGTGAAAGAATTCCAGCTCCAAACACTTGTTGAGTGTTGTTTAAATATAAAAGTGATGTAACACAGTGGGAAACATGAATCTTTTCCAGCTTTTTAGGAACGTGTTGCAGGCATCAAATTCAAAATGTGTGAATATTTGCCAAAAACAATAGAGTTGTCAGTTTGAGCAATAAAAATCCTGTCTTTGTTGTGTATTCAACTGAATATAGGTGAAACGGGATTTGTAGATCATTGTATTCTGTTTTTATTTAAGTTTTACACAATGTTCCAGCTTCATTGGGATTTGGGGTTTCAGTACAGAGAGCTGCATTTATCCGACCTGACATTTTTGAGCAGTCAAACGACAGAAAACACTACTGGGTTTGACTCAGCTCACTTTCAAACAAGCTGACATTTCCTCTTAAATCCCCTTTTGATACACACACACCACTTAACCACTTACACACACTGAGCTCAAATATATAACAGACCTCTGGCTTTGGCTGTTAAAAAAAAAGCACAAAATGGCTCCAAAGCAGTGGAAGTGAGATAAGAGACACTTAACTAACCTACAAAAAGTGTCTTTAGGTTTCACACAAAGCGGAGTGGATAATAAATGAGAGGTATTAAGCGTTTCCAATCAATTCACTCGCTTGACTTCTCTTTTCAGGAAATATCCCCAGAGAGCTGAAATGAGAAATTTTCACTGTGACTTTAAATGATGTGCTGTGAGTTATTCGGTGACCTCTGCAGCTAAACAGAACAAAAACACACCTATGATGTTTAAATCTGGAGATATTAATTTGTTTTTGCCTTCACAGGTGCATCACTCTTAAAAGCTTCCACACCTGAACCCAAGCTGCTGCTCTGTGTTTCCTCTTTGTCCTTCATGGATTATCTGACCTGTAGCGATCAATAAAAGTCTGTCAGCTTTTTTAGCGTAGACGTGTACGAAGCAGACACACACAGGGAGAGAGAGCCGCATCCGTCCATTACACTCTGCGGCGCCGCACCTCTAACAGCTTTGAGCGAAAACGACAGGAAGAGTGAGAGAGCGAGTGAGGACATGAGACAGCTGAGAGGAAGATAGAAAGACGAGCTCCTGTGGCACTGGCTGCCTTTTGGGCCTGGATGTATTTTCTGTGACAAAACTGAAGCAGAAACAAACTGCAGGTATTCCCACCTTATCGTGTAACTTATCTCTGTTATCCTGACAAAAAAGTGTCAGAGGACAGATTATAGAAAGAGACGGATCGCAGAGCAAAGCTTACAGTGTGATACCCAGGTGAAGATAGATTAAAACTCACTTTACGTCTCCAAAATTACCTCACATGCAAGAAAAGTGTTGGGGATGTGTAATTATTACAACAGACAAAAGCAGAGGCTGAAGCAGAGTGGTCAAGTTTATTCTTTCTAGTCTTTCAAGGAATTTTTGAAGCATGTTTGTGCACCTACTAAACATAAAGATGAGATAAGATACTTTATTAATTCCACAAGGGGAATTCACACTCACAGCAGCAATGCAACGCTGGACTTCTTCACCCGTCTGTTCAGTTTTTCTCTCCAGTTTCTTCTCACAGCAGGTGAATGTACAGAAGCACCAAGGGGGTTGGAGCTTTGTTCCGACACGTCGTCCTAAGTCCTTCTCCTCAGCTCAGAGGGATCATCGGGCCTAGCACCTGTTAGCATACACATGCTACGGGATACCAACAGTTGTGGAATGCATACAGGAATGGGAAAAGGAAAAGAAAAAACCTGCAAACATAACAGGTTTGGTGGCCATGACCAAAAAATGAGGCATAAAAAGTGATAGCAAGCACCAAAATTGAAGGTAATAAACAAGAAGTAAAGAAAAAGGAGAGAAAAAAAGAACAACAACAGACAGAACTGCTGCAACAAGCAGCCACTGGAGCGGATGCCGCTTAGCAAAAGAGATAAAACATTGAATAAGAAAAAGAAAAAGCTTATCAAGTTTCTTGAAATTAGAAAGATTACCCCATACAACAAAATTTTTTACTCCAATGGTAGATAATTTTTGACTTGTTAGTAGCAATTCAGACCTTATTTTTGTCTTAACATACCTCAAAATGAGACAAAATAAGAACAATAGGACATTTTTTACAAAAAATAAGACACAACGACGAGATTTCAGTTTTTGCAGTGAACAAAATACCAAATTTGTTAAAATGCTGACATCCCCTTGTTTCCTTGTGTTTGAGTAATTTAACAAAGGAGTTTACACAAGGTGCTATGTACACTTTGAAGAGCCCTAACACTTTACAAAGACCTGATATTAAGGATGCAGAATGCTGCCTGTTGTAGAAACAATAACTCCTTTGTTTGCCCACTAATCCTTTTGTGATTCTCTTCCTCAATGTGTAGATTTCAGCTTGTATTTAAAATATTTCTCCCTCTTTAACAAGCCCTGTTAGTCCAAACAGCAAGCTGTTCAGTGGAGACAAAATGACTAAAAGCTGTGGGCTAACACTCTCACACATTCGCTCTCACATGCAATAACCTCACTCCCACTCAACTGCGACCCCTTGGATAGCTCAGATTTTACAAAAGAGTATGTATGTACTATCTCTGAGAAATACTGGACGTGAGAGAGTTACAGAGCGTGGATGCTGGTAATATTCTTCTTATCAGCTCCACACCTAAGCTGAGAAACAAAAGCAGGAAATTCATCACAGAGAAACAGGAGGTGAAGAAATGAGGATTATCTCAGAATGGGTTTGAGATGTTTCTGCCTTCAAATTCTGAGTAGGTGAGTAAGGATGGGATTGAAAAACTGCATCAACTCAAACCGTGGACATTATTTGCCTTTCTGTGTCATGATACAAATGGTTAAAATTTATGCAAACACACTTACAACACAAGAAAATATCATCAAAATACGAATCTGTTGTCTAATAAGAACAGGATTACTCCCTGTGTGACATAACATTCAACAATTTGGAGACACACTAGAAAATGGAGAGAAAAGGGACACAATGGCGCTAACTTTGCTGGTGTGCTGGAATGATCCAGATGAAAGAAAATGCAGTTTTCTAAGGAGTTTTTCCACATGGCTCCTTTGACTGGCTCCATATCAGGAGTGGCATGTGTGGTTGAAAGCATTGTCTTGTTGAAAAACCCAGTCATGAGCATACAGACCAGGGCCCTCAGTCATGAAGGACGCCCCCTGCAACATCTCCACGTATCCAGCTGCCGTTTGACGCCACTGCCGTCAGCTTCATTTTTAGCTTCAAAAATGAGGTGGACATCCTTGTCGTTAGCTTCCAGAACTTTGTCAATGAGCTGCTGCCATCTTCTCACTCCTTGTTTTTAAACGTAAAAACTGTTGCTAATAATCTAGGCGTCTGGTTTGACTTCAGTGTAACATTCAAATGGCATACAATAAAACTTACACAATCTTATTTTTATCACCTGAGAAACAGCCAAAATTAGTTCCATTTTAAGTTTTACGGACTCAGAATATAAAATGTTAAATAATATAAATACATTTATTAGGGCCTGAGCGACCGCAGGCGGGCGAAGGCCCTCTTGAAACCTTAAGGATTATTTATTTCTTCCGACAATTTAACCCCAATTTTCGCCCCTTTCCCTTGAAAAAAAGAGCGCTTCACTATGTCCTACCCCCCCTGACCACTGCGAAAAATTTATTATTTTGCCACTCAAAAAATGCTATAATCTTGCTAGCATTTAGCATTAGCTTAAAACGGTAGCCCCGCCGCCTACTTTGACTTACAAGTCTGAAATTTTTTGGCTACCTCAATCATGCATCACCCTTCAAAAAATTATCTTGGGCAAACTCTGAATTTCGCACAGCAAGTTCGGAAATTTGTCCCAAAAGTCGGAATTTGACGATTTTTAGGGTACGTATTTGAACGAACTTGTCCTAGGGTTTTTGTCAGATCACCTTCAAATTTCTCATGTGTATACTACACACTGTGACAATTAAAAGCTATCAAAAGATTGTTAATAACTTAAGGGGCGTGGCCACCAGAGGGCGCCAAAAAAAAGAAAAATTTACGTTCTCTGATTTGTATGAAATTTTTTGGGCACGTTTATCACTTCAAGACCTTCACAAAAATGTCAAATGTTAAGGCAAAACAATAATTTAAAGTTCCGAAATTTTACGTCAAAGTTAGAATTTTTTGCGCTAGCACGGTACGAACTTTTCCGAACTTGTCCTACAGTTTTTTTGTGATTATCTCCAAATCGGACAGGTGCATACTAGACACACTGATGATTAAAAGTTATCAAATGATTGTTATAATATTGATGGGCGTGGCCACTAGGGGCGCAAAAAGTTGACCATTTTTCATTATAATTATTATTTTTACACCTCACTCATGGCACCATTTCGGATCATAAATAATAACCTCCAGCTCCTTCAGTCCTGTGAATCCCATAATAAGAGATGGTATACTGAACAAAATGTCTAAAAGCATATAGAATATGTTCGCCCTGAGAGACATGAGTCTGGTTCCCAAAATGAGCAGCACAGCCTGAGACTGAGAGTAAAAATACGTCAAGAATCAAACCTAACAAGCTGACTGACATCTTCATTGTGCTGTCAGTACTCGGAGCCGCAGAGGAGACGACGTGTGTTTGACGTTTTCGACTCCTGTTTCTAAAAACAGATGCTGATGTTGAAATAGCACGGTGCAATGTTCCAAAGATTTTGTGGGTGAGAAGATAAATAAAAAAAGAGGTGTAGAGCAGGAGGTTCGGTGTTCTGTCTGTTTAGGTTAGAGGTCATGACCCTGTGGAGATGCTCTGTTTTTTTAGAGTGAGCTGTCAGAGCCAAACAACACCACAGCAACAAGCCTGGATAAAAAAAAACTAAAAAAAAAAAAAAAAAGTTACCTTGCAGCAGGGGTACGTGAGATGCACACCCTAAAGAACAGCATCTGTCACCCTGTTGTAAATGTGCATGTGTTTAAAATCTGCTCTTACAAAGCCATGTGGGGATACACAGGGAGCTGCAGACTGTGGTTAAATGTGAGGAGAGAAAGTGTGTAACAGACAGAACCCGACAGAAATGGTGAGACAGTTTGACAGCATGAGCGAGGAAGCAAATGAGCTATAACAGCGCTTTAAAATGTGGAGGAAACACAGAAACAACATCAACAATAATAACACACACAAACACACACACCCTGCAGCTGAACGAAAAGTTCTCCTCTGCAACTTCTCTAAGTCACATCTGATTTTATCTATTAGCTCCATTTTATCCAAGTTCAAGACCAGTCAAAGGTTTAGTGCTGCAGTTTTTCAGCAGCGTGGGGAGAGACTCAGCGCTAACAGCAGCAACATCATGGCGGTAAGGTTAAGAACCCTTAAGGGGGGTGAGACACTGTGAGTGGAAAAAAACTGACATTATATAACTGCAGCAACACTGTAAAAGACACGCAAGATAATCAGGGTTTTACAGCACGCAGGAAATGTTCAGTTTCAGAATAGAGAGCTGTTTTGTGCATTTTATGTGATAAAAAAGCTGTTAATAGATCTGAACCTCAAAAGTAAGAACAGTGGAAGTTAAAGGGAACATACTCTTGATGTTTAATTCCAACAGAGCCAGAGACAAATGCAGCCAATGAATCGAGCTTTCCCTTCTCGTGATGTAAAGTATGGATTCGGTGAATCTTTCACAGCCCCACGTATCGCAAGATTCATTGGGCATCAACTTGAAAGATGATGGACTCAGCTGAACTGAGCGGTTTTGCTGTAAATGTTTGGGTTTTGTTTGCATGCTACCAAACTGAGTGAAGAAAGTTTGAAGAAGTTTAAACTGAAACTCAACGGCAATTGGCTAAGTAGTGCCTAGAAATTTTTTTTACAAGCTGGATTCTAACTGTGGTTACATTTTATTTTCACATATCTCCCTCACCAGCAACTTGCAGCTGAACATATTTTATGTGTAATTATAATTGTTGGTGTTGAGGGGATTATTCAGATCCTTGTTCCCCCACACACAGACACTTATCTATAATAAAAGCATGAATCCACTCTGGGTGTCCTCTGACATTCAGAAGTGAAGGTCAAAGTAACGGAGTTAATGAGGCATCCCAGAAACCTGTTAATGGAACAGCTGTATGAACGCAGTGTGGGAGATAAGAGTGTGAGAAACGTGAACTGTGTGAGTCATGTGTCTTTGTTAGAGTGTGTGAGGGCTGTGATATACTTTGAGGGTGAAATGAAAACAAAAGGTGTGAGTACTGTAGAGAGAGAGAGTTCAACAGTCTTTAAATATCTCTAAAAGTAAAGAGGCAAAGTTTTGTAAGCGAACTTCAAATCTGATAAAAGAAGCCATAATGTTTACAGCTTTAACTCTCCTCAATGACAGGAGCATCTGTAGAAAACCTTTAACGAGAAGAAAGCATGAGGCCGAATTATGCAAATGTCTGTCAATTGAATGAATCAGAGGCACAGAACGAGCCGACTGTTGGTTTCTCTGAGAGCCAGAAAATGCTGCTATTACAGATAAAGGGCTGCAGTCTGATTTCATTATCACTGCTCTGAGAAAGAGAGAAGAGACAGAGACAGAAATGAAATCTGGGGATGGAGACAAATGGAGATGGAAACACAAGAAGCTTCCATCCAGAGCTTTATCAAGTCCAAATATCAAATTAGCCAAATGAATGGAACAGAACAGTGAGGGAGCAAATGAAAAGGAAGAGAGAAGGAAAGAAAGAGGGAGAGCAGAGGCTGTGGAGGTTATGAATCAGAGAGTTTCAGAGTTTTTCGACAATCAATAGGGCACAAATGAACAGAGAGAGAGAGAAGGATATTACGGTCGATTCATCACAATAGAGACTGTAACAAGACGACTGTCACTGCGTCTTAATCAGATGAGGAACGATGGAGTTTTATGTCTTTAATTTCAGCACATAATGTCTTTTCTGACTCACCAGAAAACTCTCATAGTTAACTCTTCTATTCATTCGTCCACACAGAGAAGGTTACAAACGTGTAATGAAACACACACTTTGTTGTTACACTGAAGCATCTCTGAGGAAGAAAACAGAAAATCAATTCTCTGCGTTTGCACTGAGCCATTAAAAGGCGCCAGGGAGAGTTGCTGCACTCCAAGGCGAATAATTACAGAGTATTATATCTTATGTTACAATGCAAACTCTAACAACCACATCATATCACACTGCTGCACATTAGCTGTGTACACATAACATGTAAAGGTTCATTATATTCATTATGACTCACTGAAGTTCCTTCCTCCTCTTCTTGCTTGTGCATCACCATCTTCAAAGAGCTGAGTAAAATGATGTGAAATATAAAAAAACGAGTTGTGCGTAAAGAGTATGCTTTGGTAAAATGTGAGTCAGTGTGTGACACATGGGCACAACTGGAGTCTTGATTAGAGGGTTATTAGCTGTATTTGTGACACTGATATACTAAGATCCCAAATAACCAGCACTAAATTGCATGTGCAAAGTAAAAAATTGCTTGTGCTAATAGTGGGCATATTGTGGATAATCTACTATGATTGCCTGTGCAGTTGATAACGGGTACAAAAGTGGTGCAGACCAAACTTTTTAAATGAGAGTTTTGCATGTGGTACTGTCTGTGTTCATGGGGAATTTGGAAGAGCAGGTTGGCTGTAAAAAAAATAAATGAATAAGTTTGAAGCCATGGAGTTGGAGGTCTAGGTGGAGGAAATGAAAAATAGAGACACAGTTAAATGTTCGTTTGATTAAGTTTTGTTTGTTTGATTGTCTGATCTTAACTGGGAGCTGGATACTTTTCCATCCTGCGTGACATAACATTCAACACCTTGGAGACACACCACCAAAAGGAGTGACATGATGGCACTAACTGTGCTGGTGTGCTGGAGTGATCCAGATGAAAGAAAATGCAGTCTTCTAAGGAGTTTTTCCACAGGAGATGTGGCATGGCTCCTTTAATTGGCTCCAGATCAGCCCTTAGCTCATACAGGAGCTCAAAAAAGACACTCCTGGATAGACAATATCTCCACTATTTTATTTCTGATGGTCCAAATATGTTAACACGTGCACGGCAGATCCTTTCCCTCCCTTGTCTATCATTGCACCTATGCCTTAATTTGCGCATAAGGCTTTTTGCACCTGCCTTTCACCACCAAACATGTTAAATATAGATGCAAAATCACTGACTACTATAGGTTTCAGGTTTGATAAATCAAAATGCGGGTACTAAATAGTCAGATTTGCATCTCCTTCTCTCAGTATTCTGCAATCCACAGTGCACCCGGTTAGTACATTAGCTTTACATGCACTATCAAGTTTGCACATGATTTTATACACACAAACCTTTAGTAAATCAACCCCTTTATGTGTAAAACAAATAAAACAACATGTTAATCAGAGGAAATAAATACACATTCATTCCTGTGACACTATCTTTCTGTGTCACAGTTTTATTTCCATTCTTATATCTCCTGTTTTCTGCAGTTTCTGGCTTTTTGAGCATCTGCCTGTGCAACAAATGTACGTTGGTCTTTGCTCTCAGCCTAAAGCCCTGCAGTGATCCTGCCTGTGCAGAGCAACAAACTGCTCCGAGAGGTTTGTGAGCATTTCTTCTAACAAACAGGGCAAATCGATAACATCTTGATTCAAGGAGCAACTCTCTATAAGAAGGTGAGCTGACTCAGCACAACTGGAGACCTGGGAGGAAGGGAGGGAGAGGGAGATGAAACATTTGGCATTACATGAGATGAGATCCTCTGTGGACACCGTACTACGAACCTTAATGCTCCTCTGGTGGAGAGGTGAGAAGAATGAAAAGAGAAAGTGTGTGTATCAGCATTTAGATGGAAATATGATCCCAGGTACTGGAGTTTCCCTTTTTTTCCAGCACAAATAGAGACTGAAGCAAGCACAAATATCAGAAAATATTATGGATTGGGAATATAATACAGTTTGCACAAGTCCTTCAACCAGAAGTGTCGCTGCAATTCACTTTGTACAAATTCTCCTCACAGCCACTACAAAGAGATGTAACATTATAAATTTATAAACGAGATAATTGTTGTTAATCCAAGACATGAAAATACAATGCTTTCTAGAGGAAGTAATATCAATCCAGAGACTGGAAGTTTGAGATGTTTCGTAGAAGTTAAGACGCAGTTGAGTTTATGCACTGGAAAAACTGAATTCTAAGTAAGTCACTGTCTTATTTTTAGTGGAAAAACATGTCTAGTTATTATTATGAGCTATATTCTACTTATGAGTCCAGGGACATGTCTTATTTCAAGTAATTTAAATACAAAAATGAGGTCCCAATAGTTTGTAACAAGTCAAAGAATCTGCCAATGGGGTAAAAAAAAAAAAAGTCATGTATTAAGACATCTTTCTACTTTCAAGAAACTTCACAAGCTGATTTGTCTTATCCCATTGGCAGATTTTGTTTTTGACCTGGTACAAGCAATTCAAACCTCATTTTTGTCCTTGAGTGTGGCTAAAATCAAGAAAAATAAGTCAATTTTTACTCCAAAAAAGACAGAATGACAGGCTTCGATTTAAGTTTTTGCAGTGTGATTTAAAACATGTTGAATATGTGTTGTATAACTGCAGGTTTGAACATTGAAGTGTCTTTTCTAAGTGCCTGTTTACCTCTTGACACCGTGAATAACTTTAGTTTTTACACTTTTACAGCAGCACAGCAAAAACAATCTGACAATCTTAAACATGAAATGAGGAACAGAAAGTTTTCTGATGTACAGATTGTGAGAATGAATGATGCTTTTCCGTCCATCATTCTGTAAACATGTCAAAAAACATGCACAGCTTTGTGTTTGGGTGTGTTTATTTTGGTGAGGGTAGATTGAGTCTTGTGTGGTGCAGTGTAATAAGACAAACACAAGAACTAGTCTGAAAATAGTTTGTTTAAATTATGCATAAAAATCCCCAGAACTCCTCGAGTACCGACAGCTCTAAATAAAGTCTGAGGCGTATTTCTCTGCTCATTCTCTCTCTATTCTGGGCTGATAAAATCATACAGGATGTTGTGTGAGAACATCTCTGCACACAGCCTTTATAGCAGCTCCCCGCTCTCCTGAGGGGTTAGACAAGACGACCGAGGTGAATATATTACTCTTAATAAATGTCACAAATGCCATTTCCAACTGCTGAATGTCACAGAGACTGTTGGGGTGACTGCTAATGCTTCACAGCACCATGACGTCTATTTTCCTGCTGTTAACATCCTGTAGCTCTGCTCTTTAATATTCAGACCAAATCCTGCTCACTAAAAACAAAATAAATACGGGAGAGTAGGGTGATTCTGCCTGCGGGGGAAGTAGTACCACCCCTGTTGTCTAGAAAAACAGAAAAGGAATTAATCATTTGATCGCACATTGATGAAGATTAGTCATTTCACTCATTTTTTTCCCTCCCGTAGTAAGATTTCCATGATCAAGGTTTTGTGTGTTTGAAAACTTATTGATAAGTTTGAGAACAGTTCATGCATGATGCTTGCTCAAAACAGCAGACTAGTGAATTTTTTTTTAAATGTGGGCTTAGGGTGATTTGTGCCAAGAAGATTGGGTTAAGTTGTGCCAGGGCCAAGTTTTTAAAGCACGCAAAAGTAGCCGAAACACGTGCTAAATTATCCACATTAGGACCCACAATGAGCCCTCAAGAACCAAAGTGGGGGACAATACGACTGCTGGAGTAACCAGCTCGGGAGTCAGAATGGTGCGAAATAGTCATATCGGGAGCCAAAGAGCAGAGTAAAATGCTACTTGGAAGCTAAAATGTGAACTTAAGTTGCTATCTTAGGCGTCTAAACTCGTGCTAAACCAACCAACCAACTCAGTAACCAAAACACTTACAAAGTGGCCTTCTTTGGAGCCAAAAAGCACCATTAAGTCCCTGCAACCAAAACACCAATGAAAGTTCCATGGGAGCCGAGACATGAACTGAAGTCATCATCCTGGTAGCCAGAATGTTTATAACTTGTCCACTTGGGAGGTAAAACGTGCTAAATTACCCACCTCAGTACCTAAAATGAGCGTGGTTGGGGGGCCAATACGCCTGCCAAAGTAACCATCTTGGGAGCTAAAAGGCATGCTAAAGTTAATGACCAGGACTTAATGACCAGTACTTTTATAGCACTTTTCTAGTCTTTCTGACCACTCAAAGCGCTTTACCACCACACCACATTCACACACTGATGGCAGAGACTGCTACTCAAGACTGCCACCAGTTGAGGCTAACACATTCATACTCATCCACACTCCTCTGAACAACAGTGGAAGCAATTTGGGGTTCAGTGTCTTGCTCAAGGACACTTAGGCACGTGACTGTAGAAGCTGGAATCGAACCCACCAACCTTCGATCGAGAGACGACAACTACCACTGAGTCACAGTCGCCCCAAAGTTGCCATCTTGGGAGGGAAAACTATCTCTTAAGTGCCAGCTAAGAAGCTAAAAACATTAAGTAGCCATTGCGAGAGTCAAAATTTGTACCAACTCAGTTACCAAAACACTTGCAAAGTATCTGTCTTTGGGGCCAAATAGGACAATTAAGTCCCTGCTTGGGAGTCCAAATGTGCTAAACTGGCCATTTTAGGAGTTAGAACATGCCTCAAAGTGCCTGCTTTGGTGCTGAAACGTGTACTAAACTAGTTATCTTAGGAACCAAATTGGCCATGAAAGTTCCATTAGAGCCAAGCAGTGAACCTAAGTCACCATCTTGAGAGCCATAATGTGCTTTTCAGTCACTATCTTGGGAGCCAACACTCATGCTAAACCATCCATCTTGGGAGCCAAAATTTGCCTTGAAGTATCAACTCGGTAACCACTAGCAAAGCAGCCATCTCTGGAGCCAAAAAGGGCTTTTAAGTTCCCGATTGGGAGCCAAAACATGTGCCAAACCAGCCATCTTCAGAGCCTAAATTTTCATTTTGTTCTTGTGGAATGTCTTTGTGAAGAAAATAGGATGTTGATTTGTAGCCTTGTTTTATAAATTAGAGCTGATTTTGTTCTAAACTTGTGCTCATGGGGCCCTGAGGTTGTAAACTCTTAAAATAAGTGATAAACAAGTAATTTTGTATCTTATTTGTCTTACTTTTATACAGCGGTTTGATTGCTGCTGGAACTTTTGAGTAACTTCATGTGATGCTTTTTAAACAGATTTGACAGAGTGACATTGAAAGCTTCTTCCAAACAATGAGAGGACATGATGAAGCTCTGAAATATGAAGTGTGAATAAAAAGAAAATGATGCAGCTGGCTGCGCTAAACACAGGGAACTAAACCATCAATCTAAACAATTATTCTTTCAAAGCATTTGAAGTTTATAGACATGAAGGACAATTACTTTCAGAGGAGAGCCAGCTCACACTGACTCCCAGTGCCACTGACTGCATTTACTCGTAAACAGTGTTTCAAAGTGTGCGTTTCTTCCAGCTTTGTGCATCCATCAAGGAGAAACAATACACTCCTTTCAGAAAAAAAAAGAAGGCCAGTGTGCCGACGAGCACGTACAACAAAAGAGAAACCGTTCACAGCGTTTGTGCTGCCAACAAAGTGAGGCAAGAGATGAAAAATGAAGGGTGGAGGGAGACGACGGCCACGGGAACTTCAGGAACAGTGAAAAATAATCAGAGAGAAGACGCAGAGAGAGTTTTGTTCTTACTTTTGTGTCTGAAGAGTTCAAAGACTGAGCTGACTTCGACCTTCTGAAGATAAAAGGTGAAGAGGAGCAGCAACAGGAGCTTATTGATCTCACACAGTTTATCTGTATCACAGGGAGCAGCCCACACACACACACACACACACACTCACACACGCTGAATTAACAAGGCTCTGACCTGTCAGGATTAGGAGTGTAAAGCTGAGCCGACAGAAACAAGAGGAGCAGGATGTAAACACAGACACACACGTCTAATGTCCATTAGTCGACTACATGTACACACAGGTGGATTAAAATAACTCCACAGAGCATCAGTGTTAAAGCATCTGATGGTGCACAAACACACTGAACTAGAGTGACCACATTTTCTTAGAAATCCTGCAAAAATACCCAAAGGTACGAAAAGACAATCAAGTAGCTTCATAACCCGGACATTTATTTAAGGGGGCTTTTACATGTATGTCGATTGGTCTGAATTAAAATGATAGGTGTGAAACCTCTGTACAATTAGGGCATGGCAATTAAATGCAAATTAGATTAAATCACAATATGACCTGTTGCAATATTCTAATCCCAAACAGAGCAATATTTCTTTAACCTGTGTCAGAATAACAGATAAACTTTTTTGTAGTGAATGTTTTGTTCTCTACACCAGTGTAACTCAACCAATGAGCCAAATTGCTGAAACTTAGCCTTGCGAGACAAACAATCTAAGTGGTAAAAAATGGCAAAAATGACCAGAAACAGCGAAAAAAAAAAAAAAAAAAAAAAAAAAAAAAAAAAAAAAAAAAAAAAAAAAAAAAAAAAAAAAAAAAAAAAAAAAAAAAAAAAAAAAAAAAAAAAAAAGTTTAAGGTGGGGAAAAATGGTCAAGAAGCAGCAAGAATTGGCAAAAATTCGGAAAAATACTCAGAAAGTTGCAGAAAATGGTTCTATAGTGATGGAAAAAAGAGTGAAAAGTGACAAAAATTGCCAAAAACCAACAAAAATGGCAAGAAAATTTTAAGACAACTTGGAAAATAGTCAGTAGGCAGCAAAAATGGAGAAAAAGTGACAAAATATAACAGTGAAAAGTGGTAAAGATAGCCAAAGGCAATAATTATTTATATAAAATTATAAAAAAAGTTACAAGAAATATGGGATAAAACTGAAATAATGGTCAGAAAGTAGCAAAAAGTGATGGAAAAAAAGTGAAAAGGGACTAAAATTGGAAAAAAGGCAGCCATGAGTAGCAAAAAA
Organism: Thalassoma bifasciatum; assembly: GCA_008086565.1. Lineage (NCBI taxonomy): Eukaryota > Metazoa > Chordata > Actinopteri > Labriformes > Labridae > Thalassoma > Thalassoma bifasciatum. Next base: position 368,653 of record RPOG01000227.1, read on the forward strand.
AAATGTGTCGTTTTCCTGCCATTATTAATGTTATTGGTCATTTCCAACAATGTATTTGTTTAAAAACCTCAAAGGACTGGAGACCAAGAAATAACCGCACAAAATAATCACGATTAGATTTGTTGTGCAAATTGTACAGCCCTCTTTACAATGTAACAAAACACAGATCTTGGTCCAGACCATAGACTGTATAATAAGTGGACTTAACGACGTTCGGCTCAAACTGAAGCCTCCAGCAGATGCCCCGCCCCCTGGTGTCTGGCTGCAGTATAGGTCATAAGCCCCGCCTCCTGGTGTCTGGCTGCAGTATAGGTCATAAGCCCGCCTCCCCATGTATTCCAGATATGAGCCGGGAAAACTTTAAAAAATTACGATGCCTCGTAGAAACGTTTCTCTCATCCTCATGCTAAGGTGGTACGATGATGTCATCTGGCTGCATGGTGTTCAGGTGTTTTTTTTCTGAGAAGTTAGTTTCTCATTAGTTATTGGACGTTAAAAACCGCGATATAAGTTTCGTTTTACGATAGTTGACAGCTGCCGTTTGTGAGTAGTTTTTACCGGGGATATAAGAGACTTCAGGAAAGAGCCAAAAGGAGACTAAACCTTCTGAAGAAGAAGAAATAAATATTTTTATTTCCCTTTTTTACTTGGCTCCACCGGAAATCCTCTACTGCGCAGACTCTGGCTGCACAATGGCGGCTAGAGAAACGGGGTTTTTGGCTTCAAAATCGTAGAACGGTGACAGGCGGAAGCACGCTGTTTATTCTATATACAGTCAATGGTCCAGACTTTCTGGTGTGGAAACAACCTAATACATTTTTTTCTGTTTTAGCAGATCAGGGGAACTAGTGGAAATTCAGTGAGTGTCTGTCTGCTGTCTCATTTCCAAAAAATTAGTTAAAAAGAACCTTTTTCTATCCCTGCTATGAAAACTCCTCTTTAACCTTCAGTACATCACCAATCTTTAAAGGACCAAATGTCTTCAGCTGGAATAAATTATCCATCAGGGACTCTTATCAACAAACTCAGATGTGACTTCATTTCATCCGTGGTCAACGGCCCTGCTGGTGGATCTGCTTCACTCTGGTTTAATTATGAGGATCAGCTGCCAAATTTATTTGTGGAAAACTTCCAAATGTGAACATAAGTCTTAATGGCCATCTGCAGGGAGCAACGCATTAGGTCGCATGTATCTATCAGTGAGTCCATCAGATGTTTTATGGTTTTTACTCTGATGCTCACTTGTGATTTTCTCTTTGCGACAGAAAATAACTTGAGTAGCAGAATCACACAGACATGTCATGTTTCTGTCCTTCATTTTGGGCTGATAACTTTTGCCTCATGTTGAAATATTAAAGGATCCTAATGTTGATTTCTGCTCTGAGGTTTTGAGGGAATCAACTCATCAAACAGTTAATCAGATTTCTTGCAGAATTCTGTTTGTAAAACCAACAGTGTTGACTCATAACTCCCACTGCCGATCAAAATAAACAAAATTCACACTCTCCCAGCTCTGAGTTTTGAACAACTGCTGCGTGAAATTAATTTTAAGTTTGAAGCAGAAATCAGTGTTGATAAGAAGTCTGAGAACAGCCAGGTGTGCTACCTGAAGAGGACCTAAGGTTTTAGATTATCAATAGTTACATTTGAGAGCTGCTGGATTAAAAATAATCATAAAAAGAAAAAGATAAAATAATACACCAAAATTAAAGAGAGATAGTTGACCATTTTTTTAAATTCTGCATTGTTTGAAAGGACAAAAAAAAGTGTACAGCTTCACTTTCTTACCTCATGACCAAAGTTTGTTTCTGCAAACCCAAGAACTGGATTGAGGCTACATATACAGTTGTGCTCAAAAGTTTAGTTTTAGGGTCTTTATTTTCTCAGATGGTAAAACTGACCATTCATCTTGGCAAAAAGCCTCCAGTTCCTATAAATTCTTGCTCTGTCTTGCATGAACTGCAGGTTTGAGATCTCCCCAGAGTGGCTCAATGATATTGAGGTCAGGAGACTGAGATGGCCACTCCAGAACCTTCACTTTTTTTTTTTTTTTTTTTTAGAAAATGGCTTCACCCAACCCTAACCATGAGTGACAGAAAGGTTTTTGTGTAAGAGACCAAAGAATCAGAAATTCTGCCGAGGGTGAAAACTTTTGGGCATAACTACATAAAAATGTATTTTTCAAAGGCAAAAATAAAAAAGTTCAACAGGGCATCTCTAGTCTAAAAAAGTGGTCGCAAGATTAAAGTCAAATTGGAACAAATTTATCAGGTAGATCTTCAAATTTCTGCTCATATCATCATGAAAAAAACAGACCTTTCCAATAATTTGAGACTTTTCAAACTGCAAGCCAGTGTTAAAAGAAACATTTTAAAAGTAGAAGAGAAAGGAAGCTTCCCTTGAAGATGGATGTATAAAGTTTATTTTGCTGCCGCTAAGATGTAAAAGAGAAACCTAAACAAAGTTGAACTTCTCATGTCCATTTTCTCTCTCTTGAGTTTGCCAAACTTTACCTCAAACGTGGTGATTTCCTCGTCCCCGTTGGCGAATACCAGGCACATTTTTTATTTTTTTCATTTTTTAAGCTGAAAGATCCTCTTCCCCTATCATCTCTGGAGTGAAGTTTGTGACACGCCTGCAGTGATTTCAGCTCATCCAAGCAAAGAGCTGACAGGGTCACACACCTGTGAGACTCTTAAATCACACTAATGCTGCACAAACCTCTAAAAGATCCACACAAACAAACAAATAAATAACCCTTTTAGGGCTGAGAGGAGCCTTTTTCTTTTTGTTTCGGCCTTGAAAAATCAATGGTCAAGTCAGAGGAGGGAAAGAGAAACCGCTCTCCTGTCAGGGTGACTCGCCTGGTGGATGTTACCTTCTTTAATTTATTTGCTAATATCATTCACTCAGTGTGGATCTGGGTCAGCAGAGCCCCTTTTTCTCCCTCAGGCTGTCCTTCTCTACCATTTCCCCCATTTTCCCCTGTTAGTTTTTCTTATTTCTAATATTGGCTCATATGAATTTAAATTTGCAGCCAGCACCAGCAATGAATATAAAGCAGAGAAATAAGTTGTTCCCCCCAAAGTGGTGTTGAATACTTGCACACCTCATGAACCTGCAGGACAAGTCTCTTTACAAACAGCCGTGCTTCAAACTGAATGTTGTGTATCTGCAAGTTCAACCCACGTCTGACAAAAAGAGTAGAAATGTCACAAACAACCATTCATCACAGACAGATGTTAGATTTTCTGCAAACGACAAAAAACAAAGAAAGAGGTTTATACACATCTGATCAAAATCTCAAGACCAGTTGAAAAATTGTGCAGATTTATGTTTAGAGTTTCAAAATGGAAAAAGACAAAAATGATTGAGTAAGTAATTTATCAAAAATTAGTTTGTTCATGTTTGATGTGAGTGTTTCCAGGAGGTTAGTGTGAACGTTGCTCCAAGTGGTGAAGATGTTTCATGTTTAGCCTCCACTAGGGCTGAATGATTTTAGGAAAAGATCTAATTGTGATTTTTCTGGCAGATACAGCGATATCAATTGAATTCACAATTTTCTTTAAATCATGCTAAATCAAATCAAATCAAACTTTATTTATATAGCACTTTTCATTGCTCCCTGTAAAACCAGTAACGGCCTTAATTTAGGTCAATGAGTGTCCTGTGTTTTGATGAAGAGCTAATCAGATCCTGGTGACATGTTTTGGGGTCTACCACTTGACTTTTTTGCCCCATAACCCTCAGGATCTTTGATGAAATTCTAAATATCTGTCTTACTGCGTCCAATCTCAGCAGTGATGGCGTTGTGTTGTGAGAGGTTTTGTTTATGCAGTTCTACAATTGATTACATTCAAAGAGAGAACAATTTTGAGCCTTTACTATCAGGAGGTCATGACAGTGAGAATACCTGATATGAAATGAGACTGAAACTTAAAGTGAGGTTTTCACCTTTTGCAGAAATGGCGCCTTTTTATTCTTGTAGCTTTAAGCGTTGTCTCACAAACTGAACATCTAAAAGTTGTAATCTAAGCGTCACTGTCACCCCTGTTGCGGTGACATGAAATCAATGCATGTAGCGTTTTAGCTCTTAAACCGAAATGATTGAAGTTTTATCTTGTGAGTAAAAACTCATCTGACAGTTACTTAAATGTTCTGAATCACAGGGTTGTCATCCATATTCTTTATTTCTCTCCTCCTCAGTGAAGATAAAGTAGTTTCATACTTTCTCCTCCCTGTGATGTGTTCATGTTTCAGTCCCTGAGGACACTTTAGGACACAAAGAGACACTTCTGAAATATAAGCTTTCAACAGATGCCAAAAATCCTACCGCATGTAAGAGTTTGATTTTTAGCTGTGTTACCTCCTGCTGTGGCTTAGATTTCATTCGCTGCTGGGGTGTGAAAGAGTTTCTGAGAGGGAAATGAAACTACAGCTGGTGTTTTTGTATGCGAGTGTGCGTTCTGTCTCTCTTTTTGGTTGTATAATGTATTACCTCTCATGGAGATAAGGCTAACCTTTTTATTAATAAGGCCACAGTTTGATGTGTGTCATAAAAAGCAGCAGAGGAAGCTTGTTAAAGTCTGACTCCTTCACCTCCTTCCAACACACCTGATCACTTCCAGCGATAACGACTCCGTCTGACACGCGCCTCAAGGTCACATCATTAGCTCCGTCCTTCTTCGGCTCGGTCTGTAATAAACTGCTCACAACTGTGCCCAGCATTTTATGTCTCTGCAGTCAAATATCTCACTGTGCTGTGTCCACATCAGTGCCCTTTAAGTCGACCCCCTCCACGTCTGCAGGTGTAAGGTTCCTTCTCCTAATGATGGAGGGAAGACTCACAAAGACTCAAAGTCAGGCTTTTTAAAAGGCCGTTTAACATTACAAAACCGCTCCTGCCGTATCTGACTGTGATAAAACACTCTGACGGTGGGAGACGGATCATGAAAGGCCATGAGCCAACTCTAAAAACTATCATTTACAGTCTTTGTCTCTTCACTGCAGGACTGTCCGTTTCGTAAAAGTGAGCTGGAACACAACCTATCGTTATCAATCTGAGTCATTTTCCAAATCTGATTTCAATTCACACAACAATTTTGGCTGTATATGATAATAGAAAGATAATAGATATAAGGTGCAACAGCTATAATAAATCCATTAAAGTGAACCCCGACTGTAAGGACTAACAGGCATGAATATGATTAAATGTTTGTCTCAAACTAGATTTTGTTGTTAAAAGACATAAAGAATTGTTTTTTCTTTAAAAAAAACAGTTTAAAACACAGTTTCTTTCTTGTTGTACTGCCGCAATGCATTCTGGGTTGATGACGTAGATTGGTTGCTTGGTGCCGAGCATCTGGATTTGGCCGTAAGGAGTGATGATCAGCGGCATTCAGTGCTCCAAACTCCTCCCTTTTTTTGTATTATTACGGTGTACACCGACGAAAACCCACGTGAAAAGTCAGGTTTCCTCTGTTCCTCTGACTACAATCAGACGTGTCGAAGGGTTTTCTGTTCTTTTCTTCCTTCAACACCCTTTACCGAACACCCGCATTTGTTGAAGGGTACCGGCCGCGGCTATGTTCTGGCCACTTCTCCCCAGAAGCATTTTCTGCATTTAGCCGGCCCATGCTGATGAAAGAGCTGACAGGTGTGGGTCATTATAAACGGAGACTAAAGCCAAATGCTGCGCCGACTATTTTCCAACACAAACCCACAAAACTTCCTCTGGAAACCACTGAAGTCCGCTCCAGGACTTATATGATCCTGTATGAGATCCAGCCCGGTGCAACCATATGACATCACTACCCAGACGTTATTGCGGCGTAAACAACAATAGCGGCCTATAGGTGAAAATATTTTTCCAAATTTTATACAAACTAAGATATTTTGAGAGATTTTATTATCGTTCTTATGTAGCTGGTAAAAACACTGATCATTCAGGAAAATGACGTTCTGGTAGACAGGGTAACTTTTAAAGGACAGTAAAGTGTATTTTGGCTCCCAAGGGGTCAATGTAGCATGTGTCATGGATTCAGACAAAGACGTAGATTGGTGTAGTTTGCCAACTAGGGGGGCACTTCAGGATTTTTTGGCTCCAAAGACGGCACATAAGTACAGAGTTGGCACCATGGAGTTCACTTTATTGTGCATTTTGGCTCCTGAGAGGAAAGTGTGGTGTATGTTTTGGCCCCATAGAGGGCATTTTAGCACATTTTGGCTCCCAAGAGAAAACTCTAGCATATGTTTTGGCTCCCATGAAGGCACCAAAGCACATGTTTGATTCTAACATGGATAATTTCACACATGAAACTGCACTTTAGTGTATTTTGGCTCCCAAGAAGGCACTCCAGCCCATGTTTTGGCATCTGAAAGGTTGATTTTGGCTCCCAAGAGGACACTTTATGATGTGTTGGGCTACGTTTGTTCACTCTGACTTACTCAGTAAGTCAATGGCGGCCTACAGGTGGAAATATTTTTTCAAAAGGCTGCAGAATTAGCACTAAATGACTTTTCAGAGCAATTACAGCAACATTTGTGTTCCTCTGTGATGCACCTCACTGAACGTGTGCTCAAGCAAACTACAAACAAATAGCCGACCTATGGACATAAAGCTCATCCAACCGTCACTCATGTGTCCAAGGGATCAATCAGTCAGAATGGGCTGATAGATCGGCAGCACTGTCCTTTTTTTTTGATAAGCGTAGCTGTGTGCATGTAAATGTTCTTGTGAGATCACTACAGGAGGAGAAACAAAGCCAGACCCAGCTCATTTTTGTTAAAACAGCAGGAAATTCAAGCAGAATTAATGAAACCATATCAAATAATTCAGTCCATCAACCTCACACTGAAGCTGGTCAACGACACAGAACATGAGCGTAAACACACAATGATTCAAGAGATGTGCAGCTGTCATTATTTAAAGCATTTAAAGTATATCTGAAAAACTGTCAAAACTGCTGTTGTCCTTTAGTGAGCGTGATAAATTGAAGACACTGAATCAGAACATGACTGACTCATATCTTATTGTGGTTTAGTGCGGTTGTGGGTGGCATACTAAAATGTTTATTGGGACATAGCATAATGAGGATTTCACAGCTCACTGTAGCTCTGGTCCCTGCTGGATGAGACTGATCATCACAGATAAATCAGCGTCTCTGAGTATCGCTGTCTGCACCTGCAGGAACAGTAATAGGTTGTGAATATTTGTGAGGCTCTGAAGCACAAAATGTCCATAAATCTGGCCCTGAAATTCTTGGGACTCGCCATCTGTTCATGAAGAACTAAATCAGGCGTGCTTTTACTCAAAGAGACTGAAAAAATGCCATTCATGTGTGAAACAATCTGCATCAAGAGATTTATTAGAGGAATCTTTGGTCTGGAGAAGAGATAAACGACTCCACAGAGACGTGTGCTTTTCCACGACTGTCCTGAGAGAACGTCAGAGCTCAGATTATAATTCAGCGGAGGAAAAGGTCAGACTGGAGGCAGATGGTGGAAGTGAGTAAAGCTCTCAGGGACTGGTAGTAAATGAATTCAACAATAATGG
>RPOG01000227.1:376247-565084 GCA_008086565.1 Thalassoma bifasciatum
CATGAACCCTCAGAAAAATAAAAGCTCTGCCCTTTTTAAAGACAAGGTTTGAAAGCTTGGTGTGAAATAGCATCAGAGCACCTGAGTAAGTGTGATGTTTGACAATGAGTTAAAGAATGTACATAACATTAAAGAGGCACCACCACCTCTTCATCATACAACCTTAACTCTAATGAAGTTTGGACTTTTTGGAATTCTTTCCCCTTTTTGTTGATGTAAAACTTCAGTTGATCAACAATACAGGGTCTCCATTGTGGTATTTCAGGCTACACAATGTTATTTTTTAAGGGAGACAGGTCTGGACTGCAGGCAGGTTTGTCTAGTAGCGGCACTCTTTTGCTACAGAGCCACGCTGTTGTAACAGGAGCAGAATGTGTCTTCATTCATTGTCAAAGTGGCTTGGATGGCAGCATGTGTTGCTCCTGAAGGTTAATATTTTTCAAAAAGAGTTTAAATGTGGACTCGTCGAACCACCGCAGACTTTTCCACTTTGCCTCAGTCCATCTCAGATGAGCTTGGCCCCAGAGAAGCCGGCGGTGGCGGTGGCGGTGGCGGCGTTTGTGTGTGTTGTTGATGTCTGACTTTGTCTTTGCATGATAGAGTTTGAACTGTCACTTGTAGATGTAGTGATGAACTGTGTTAACTGACAATGGTTTTCTGAAGTGTTCCTGAGCCCACGTGCTAATATCCTTTACACAATGATGTGGGTTTTTAATGCAGCGCCGCCTGAGGGGTCAAAGGTCACGGCCATTCAATGTTGGTTTTGGGCCTTGCTGCTTACGTGCAGAGATTTCTCCAGATTCTCTGAATCTTTTGATGATATTATGGTCTGTAGATGATGAAATCCATCAATTCCTGCAGTTGGACAAAGTTGAGAAACATTGTTCTTCAACTGTTGGACTATTTGCTCACGCAGTTGTTGACAAAGTGGTGAACCTGGCTCCATCTTTGCTCGTGAGGGACTGAGCCTTTTGGGGATGATGCTCCTTTTATACCCAATCATGACACTCACCTGTTTAAATCAACCTGTTCACCTGTGGAATGATCCAAACAGCTGTTTTTTCAGCATCAGCAACTTTACAAGACTTTTGTTGAACCTGTACAAGCTTTTTAGGAACGAGTTGCAGCCAATAAACTCAAAATTAGTGAATATTTGCAAGACACAATAAAGTTTATCAGTTCGAACAAAAACTTTCATGTCTTTGTAGTGTATTCAATTGAATATAGGTTAATTTTCAAATCATTGAATCCTGTTTTTATTTACGTGTTACTCATTCCAACCTCACTGGAAGAATGATTATATGACACACTGTGGTTTTAATGCAATCTTCTAAGACATAGTTATCTTAAATAGAGATTTAATAACTGCAATGACAGTTCAGTAAAGTAACCTTGGAAATTAATAACATTTGAAAGACAGACATGAATGTTTTCAACACTTGCTTGCTAAAAATAAATTCAGCTAATTACTGAGACAGAACCCAGACATCAGGGTCAAGAGCAAAGTTTGAATTAGATCTTTTAATTCAAATGAAAAGCCACATGAATGTTATACTTCAAAAAAAAAAAAAAAGCCATCACTGGTTGCAAAGACTGATATAAAAACTGAGTTGAGCTAAAACCAGATTAGCAGACAGTCACATTTCCTGCCCTGTTTGCTTGTTTTGCTTGTTGACAGAAATGATTCATCTCATGTTTACACTCTGCAGCCAGTGCTGTGCATTTCCACAATCTGTCAGACTGACGCTGAAAGCTGTTGACATCCACTGACTTTTTCAAGACTGAGAAAACAAACTGAAAATGTATCAGACTGTGTTTCTGTTTGAATGAAAACATTTGTGTTCGTACCACAAAGACATGACTTTGTCCTTTAAACTTAGAGAGGAAAACATTTTACAACTGTTTGACTTTTTGCCATTTGAATGTTGTGCAGCTTTCTGTCCAAAAAAAAAAAAAACAAATGTCAAAAAATATCCAACAAACTGTCTCAGGAAGTTACAAAAAGGCAACACTGTAGACATCTTTTTCCAAGGGAGGTAAACATTTCTTAACAGTTTTTTTAAGACATGTCAATTCAATAAGATAAACAAACTGTAAACATCAGTTTTTTCTTGCAAGATGTGATGTTTTAGATCCAAAAACTGTACATGGAACTGGAATTTTCCAAAATCTTCACCTTGCCCGAAGTTTTCATATATATATTTAAGTTTGTTCTCAGAATAAAATCTAAATTCTGACTTTAATCTTGGAGTAAACTTAAAAATGATTAATTGAACCTCTTTTTTTTTTTTTTTTTTTTCCCTACAGCCCAAATCCTCTTCCATAGATTCTACCTATTTTCTCAGAATTCTGACTTTTTTTTTTAGAATAGACTTTAAAAAAAAAAATTGACTTTTTAATTTTTTTATTTTAAATTATTACAACCCATCAGTATGTCATTTTGTAACGTTTCTAACATACAGAGATATAGTCTATTTTACAATATTTCATTTCTGTTTTATATTTTTTACTCAATGCTCTTTTTTTTTGCACATCTGTTAAGTTTATTTGACTTTATGTTTAACTGTGTGAACATTTTTTCATATCACACCTGCTTTGGCAGTGTAAACGTATGTTTGTCATGTCAATAAAGCTTTTTGACTTGAATTGAACTGAGAGACAGATGTGACGACTGATTGGCTCAGTTACCTGTCAGTCAAAACTACTTGACCAAACAGACCAATGAGAAGTTACAGAGGCCTCTTAGTCCCACCCACCCATTCAGAATCCAATCACCTTCAATGATGAGCAGCTGTCAGTCAATGACGAGAGAGAATCAACAACATTACAGCAGCAAAACAAAACAAGAAAACAAGGAGAAAAGGTTCAAAAAAGGAAAAAGTGGAGAGGAGAAACTTAGAGACAAGAAAAGAAAAATAACAGAGGCTGTTAAAGAGCAGAAAGGAGAGGAAGTGTTTTCTTCAGCAGCAACAGGTGGAGTTTGTTTACTCTTCTGAAGGAGGAGGAGACAGAGGAGGTGATACTGTGACAAGGGTCAATGACAAAAAGAGGGTCTAAAAAACTTATTTTTAAAAAGTTCTTTGAAAATGGATAAAAACATATTTCTGAGAGAAGAATTATGTTTTCTAACAGATTTCAGTAGTTGACAAACAAAGATTTTAGGTTCATTATTTTTTTAGTATTTTTAATTTGAGCACCCAAAAATGTCAGGTGGCGCAACCAAATATATGAAAATATATTTATATGTTCCTGTTATTTTTTCTGTGTGAAATTATTGGCAAGTATCTCTCAAGTGTCTGTAGTGACTCATACATTTACATTTTGTGTGTTTCATTTCTTTTATTTGTGAATAAGATAAATAATTTCATGTTAAAATAACATTTCACATTATTACATTGGTTGTACCACCTGACATGGAAATTGTTCCAGTCACCAATGAAGTGAAAAAACCTTTTTTATCAGTATTTCAGAGAAATCTACAAACTTTTCCACTTGGTCACAAATGTCATTTGGGCTCCTCTGGCTGATGCAGTTTCCTGTTTCCTGTTTTATTCTCTTCACTTTAAAATAAAAGTCTAATGTTACGGTTGCACCACCCTGACATTTGACAAGGTGAAAATTACAGGACAANGTTCAAGCATAAAATAATGCCACTGTATTTTTAATTTCCATTTACAATAACTGACATTCAATTTTTAGAGTTTAATTACTGTGGATACTTGTCAGGACGGTTGCACCACCTGACATTTTGGGGGTTTGAGGAACCAAAACACAAAAAAACATGTTATATTTTAATAGTTTAAAGATGTGTTCAAATAACACAGGTTTCATAGAATAAAGAAATACATGTGATGAAATACTCAATTCATGATGGAAGGAAATATTGCACTCGGACACGAAAAAAGGGACGTCACGTCATTGACCCAACTGTACCATACTGATGAATTAATTAGTTAGCAACTTTTATGAATCACTCAGGCTCTATTTTATACTTTCATCACATTCTGCCACATTACACATCCACAAGCTTCACTTACATGTTACAATGTGATGTGTTCGAGCAGATAAATCTGATATTTCCACAGTTTATTATCATTTCTCTTCTACCTATAATAACATGTCTTTAATCATGTCACCACTTAAAGTGTTTAAAGCATCAACATGAACCTTTTTTGAATAGTATGTATTTCAGTAGCTTTATGTATTAATAAAAAAATAATAAAACTCTGATTTAATTTCAAAACAATAAAACATCTGCGTATTCTAGACTTTAGCCAAGTAGTCAAAGTGTTGATTTCATGCAGACTCTTTTCTTTTTTTTGCTAAAGCCTGTTCTACACTGTTCCTCTATTTTTCCAGATTTGTGAAAAGTGTCAGACGTGGAGATGAACTAACCTGAGACCCCAGCAAATCAGTGAGTCCACCCATTTATTTATTTCACACACACACATGAACGCAGACACCTTCATCTATCCTCAAATCATCACCTTCAACAAAACACAAAGAACCAGTTTTCTGCTGTGATGATGCTTCTATTAGAAATATTTTGCTTTGTTTGCATCAGCGCAGTGGTGTTTGAAGGGCTTGTGTGTTTGCACATCATTGGGAAGAGTTTGCACAGTATTTGCTACAGATTGAAACTTGTAAACTTGTGAAAGAAGAAGTTGTGTTTTCAGTGTATTAGATAGCTACCAGTTTTTAGTTAAAGTGTTATTGTTCATAACTACATCTAATTTTTCTCACTGAAATGGGTGAGCAGGACGTTGTAGCTGTGTTTTCTGCTTCCTCTGTGATATTTTATTTCTACATATTTTGAAAAAAAGTCCTCTGTTGGAGGGGCATTGGGTAATAGTTTGGGAGCATTAAAACAGTGCAGCCACTTGCAACAGCAGTTGTTTCTGGATAAAGAGTCATTGTAAACTGGTACGTTGGGATGATTTAATGTCTTGGCAATGTTAAGTGATATTTTATTGCACACCACTTGTTAATGCATGGTTGCAAAATTTCCAAGAATAACTACAAACTCATTCACTGACTCCATACTGTGCGTGTACTCTGTTAGGTTATAATGAAGTCCAGTTATTTTAATCTACAGATAAACATAGCTTTGCAGTCCATCCTCAGCCAATACAACAAAGCCTCCCTCCTCTTCCTCCTCCTCCTCCTCTTCCTCCTCCTCCTCCTCCTCAGTCCCATGTGTTGTTACAGTGAAGTGCTGTACCCTTGGATGTGAAGTGGAGCTCTGGTTGTTTCTTTTCCTGGCTCACACTCACTGCTGAATGCTGAATCCAGACATTTATTACCGCTGTCACTCGTCCCTGACGATGTTTCTCTCTGAATCATTCGCCTCCACGTTTCGGTTATTCCCTGGCAAGTGAGAAAGTGTTGATGATTGGATGGAGAGTTTGTGTTATCACCTCTAATCTCTACTCCACATTTAGCAGTTTATTGACTCTCACATCAAACAGCAGACGTGTCAGTCCACTCTGGTCTTGGCACAGATTCCTGTTGACTCAACTGTGTTTCTTCCTGTGTTAAACTCATGTACTCTGGAGCTGTTACTGCATTAACTGAGTGTCCATTTGAGGCAGGATCAGGACACATTTCCCCACTGATGACATTTGAAACCCTGGCGGGCTCACCTGAATCAAAGCGGGGATTAAGAGCTTTAGTCCTCGTCCTCCCTGAGCGGGCAGGTACTCTGTGTTTATTTTAGGCTGAACGATTTTAGAAAAAGATCTATTTGCGATTTTTCTGGCGGATGTTGCGATTTCAATTCAATTCATGGTATACTTCCAATCAAGCGTCAGTGAAGTTTTCACAATGTACAGAAACATTTGCAAACTTGACAGAAAATTACATCAAACCACCAAAAGCTTTTACTTCAATGTGAGGATGAAAACTGAAGGCAAGAATTGTTTCTACCTCTGAGATAAAAGGTCAATATTTTAAGATAAAAAGTGGAAATTTTGAGAAGTAAAGACAAAATTCTGAGAAAATAGTCAAAGTTTTGAGATGAGAGTCCAAATTTTAAGAAATCAATTAACATTTTGTAAAAAAAAAACAAACAAACAAACAAAACTTTCACTTTTAAGGTCAAAGTTTTGAGATAAAGACAAAAGTCTAAGATAAAAAGTCAAAATTGTCAGATAAAATCTCAACATTTTGAAGTAATGGCAAGATTTGAAATTAAAATGAGAAATTTTGATATGAAAAGCCAAAATTCTGAGAAATAAAGACAACATTATTAAATAAAAAGCAAAATTGCCAAAATGCAAACTAAAGTACAGTCTTTGGAGCCAAAACATATGCTAAAGAGTCCTTTTGGGGGCCAAAAAATGCCTAAGTGACCCCTCAGGAGCCAAAAGACATGTAAAGTACCCTCTCAAGCACCAACATATCCTAAAGTGCCCTCCTGGGATCCAAAACATATGATTAAATGCCCCCTCAGGAGCCAAATGCTTGCTGAAGTGCCTTTGTGGGGGCCAAAACACATGTTAAAATGTCCTCTTGGGAACCAAAATATGCCAAACTATCCTTAGAGGGGCCAAAATATGTGAGGAAGAGCCCACTTGGGACCCAAAATACAAGCCAAAGAGTCCTCTTGGGTACAAAAACTCATGTTAAGTGTTTTCTCAGGAGCCAAAATGCAAACTAAAGTACCCTCTTTGGAGTCAAAACACATGCTTAAGAGTCTTTGTAAACCAAAAATCGCAAAAGTATCCTTTTTGGGGCCAAAACACATGCTAAAGAGTCCTTTTGGGGGCCAAAATATGCCTAAGTGACCCCTAAGGAGACAAAAAAAATGTAAAGTACCCTCTCAAGCACCAACATATCCTAAAGAGCCCTCCTGGGATCCAAAACATATGATTAAATGCCCCCTCAGGAGCCAACTGTTGCTGAAGTGCCTTTGTGGGGGCCAAAACACATGTTAGTGTGTCCTCTTGGGAACCAAAATATGCCAAACTATCCTTAGAGGGGCCAAAATATGTGAGTAAGAGTCCACTTGGGACCCAAAATACAAGCCAAAGAGTCCTCTTGGGTACAAAAACCCATGTTAAGTGTTATCTCAGGAGCCAAAATGCACACTAAAGTACCCTCTTTGGAGCCAAAACACATGCTTAAGAGTCTTTGCAAACCAAAAATCGCAAAAGTATCCTTTTTGGGGCCAAAACACATGCTAAAGAGCCCTCTCAAGCACCAACATATCCTAAAGAGCCCTCCTGGGATCCAAAACATATGATTAAATGCCAAATGCTTGCTCAAGTGCCTTTTCGGGAGCCAAAACACACATTTAAGTGCCCCCTTGGTCGGCAAACTACAGTTAAATGCCCCTTTTACTAGTTAATTAATGATAAACTGCTCTCTCAGGAGCCAAAACACATGCCAAAGTGACCCCCTCTTGGGAGACAAAATGCACCATATATGCCTTTTATTTTCTTCTGCCTATGCCCTTCAAAATGTCCATACATGCCACTGCCTGGAGCATGAAACCCGAGGAATGTACAGAGCTCTTTCTTTCACAGAGTCCATGCACACAGCTGTGGCCTCCAATTCTTTTTTGGTATTGATTTCAATCAAACGCTGTAACCCAACTGTAACAGAAGTGGAACATACAGTAAATTCTCCATAAAAACTCTGGCTGTGCATGTAAACAACCAGTTGGTTTTGTTTTCATGTCATGAACAGTGAGGCCTTGTCTCCTTCACGCCCCTGCAGCGATAAAGACGAAAGACTCTGCAGGGGTCGACTCCTGATTAAAGGAGCATAAAACTGTAACACACACGCTCTCTCACACACACACACACACACACGATCGTGCTCTGTTTGGGTTTTGGCATGCCGTGTTATCTGGGCTGATATGCTGAGCGCTGGCACTTTCAGAGGTGTTATCAGTCCTGGGTCTGTTTCTTCCTGAAAGTGTGCTCAGGGACTGAAACATAAACATATCACCAGGAAGAGGAAAAGTGCAAAACTACTTTATCTTTCGTGCTTTTACTGAAGAGGAGAGAAGTGGAATAATGACGACACTTCAGAGGTCAAGAACATTTGAGGAGAAGCAACTAAAACCTAAATTATACTAAAGTTTAAATACCCAGGGTTTAAAGGTTTAAACTACAATATCTAAATAGATCCACCCAATCAAAACTATGAGGGGCCGTACAAGACTTGATTCATTGTCATCCTCTCACACACATACATTCTCCTCTCACACACATACATTCTCCTCTTAAACACATACATTCTTCACTTACATGCATATATTTTCTTTGTACATACACATAGATGTCTATTGATTTAGGAGAATGTATGAATGTGAAAGGAGAATGTATGTGTGTACATGAGTGAAAATATATGTATGTAAAAGGAGAATGTATGTGTGTGAAAGGATGAGAATGAATTAAGTCTTCCCCTCATACAAAACTCTTCTTTTCTTCCTCTGTATGTTGCACAGAGCAGCAGTTTCCTGTCCAGCATTGGTGTAAAAACACTCTGACATCATAAACAGCAACAGTCTGTCTGCTCCGTCTGCTGGTAAACCTTCAAAAACTCTTTTGACAGAAAGTGAACACCTGCTGTGAAAACTCCTCTTTAACCTTCACAACACTTGCAGTTTGTATAGGACCAGACGTCTTCAGCTGAAGTTCAATTCCCAACAGGGTCTTTTATCAAAGGACCCAGACGCACTTTTTTCTCCTGCTGGAGATGTTTTTCAATGACACGTCTCTTTGCACACGTACTTTAAGTGACGACTTATTGGTTGTAAAATTATGTCCTGGGGGGCTTTTGTAAAATCCCCCAAAATGTGCAGGTTTTTCAGAAAACAGACAGAAAATGCTGAAGTGGAAATGCACAGAGGAGCTGCAGATGAATGGTAGTTCTCTAGCACCGTGAACTGTCTGCAAACCTGGCACCTTTGTGTCAGCTGTAAAATAAAACACTTTAAAATCTATATTATATTTTGAGGCATTATTTACATTTTTGGATCAGAGAAATCTATGTATATCTTTTATTATTTCAGCACGTGGTGAGGGATTATTATGGATGCTCATTTCCACCTGTAAAAAAAACATAAAAACAAAAACTTGGCTTTGTTGAGAACCTTTTTTGGCCCATATTAAGTCAAAGATTTATTTTTTTATTTTTTTATTTTTGCACCAATTCCATTCATTTTTCCCCCAGTTTAACTTCCATTTGCACTCTTCTTTCCATACATTTGCATGTATATACATTTTAATAATATTAATATTGTTCTATTTTCTTGCTGCACTATCTAGTTCTTGTATACTTGTATATTTGTGTATATCATTGTTATTAATACCTCTTTTTTGTTTCTTTTGGCTATTTCTTTTCCAAAAATATTTATTATATTGTCAGCACGTTTGGTGGACAGCAAAGAAAGAATTTCATTGTATAGGGAAACATGTTTCTTTACTGTGAATATGACAAAAAACTCTTTGAATCTTGAATCTTTGAAAGGTTTCGAGATGAAAAGTCATAATTGTCAGGTTTGAAAGTCGAAACTTGAGATAAACAGTCAAATTCTGAGATAAGAAGTAGAAATTTTGCACCACTGCAGGGTGTGCTGTCCCCCCAAATTTGTTATTTTTTTGCATTTTCATGACTGATTCAGAGGTAAGGGAAGATATCTGATATCTATTAAGGAGGCAAATACTTGAAGGATGTTATTTCAGAATTAAAATAATTTTCTCCAGTGCTTTATGTTTTCCTTAAAAGCTGTGATGTAGGTTGGCTTAAACTAATATAGTTCCCTGTAGTAACACCACTTTTTCAGTATTTTCTTATTTGAAGATAAATTTTTTGGGTACAGCCTTCAAGACTTAACTCTACCGTTGGTGGCACCAGCAGCTGTTTTAAAGGAGGTAGAAAAGCCCTAATGAGGGTCAGGGGGCTGGTAATTGTGTCAGCAGCAGAGTTGTGAGCCAGGAACTGTCGGGACCTTTTTCTTTCCCTCTGCCCCGGGTTTAATGGAGTGTGTGATGCCAAGGTGAGCTGTGTTCACATGTTCTATACTTAAAGTCCTATGAAATATACTGTCACTTTTTCCACCAGTGTTTTTTTTTTTTTTTTTTTTTTAAGATATTTTTTGGGCTTTTCTGCCTTTAATTGGATAGAGGAGGACAGTGGATAGAGCAGGAAAGGGGGAGAGAGTGGGGAATGACGTGCGGGAAACAAGCCACAGGCAGGAATCGAACCTGGGCCACCCGCTCGAGGGCAAGCCTCATGGTGCGCGGCCATATCCACTAGGCCATCTGTGCCCCTCCACCAGTGTTTTTGACGGCCTGAAATGAAAACAGTAACATGTTGTGTATCTAACAATTCCATTTTTGAGATGCTGGTTGAACTAAAGGCTGATTTGAAGCCAGTTACAAAAAGGAGCCATATCTCTGATGGAAAAACTCCTTATAATGCTGCATTTTCTTTCACCTGGATCATTCCAGCACATCAGCACAGTTAGTGCCAGCGTCTCCTCGAGTACTTTTTCTGGCATCCTATCCCAGGTGTTGGATGTTATGTCACACAGGATGGGTAAATATATCTGTTTCTCACACACTCAAGATGCAGTAAATAAAATCTATGGCTTTAAAAGTCATTTTTCATTTACAACCGCTCTTTCCTCCCAAACTCTCCATGAAGATAGAGAGCAGCACATGCAAAATCCTCATTTAAATATGACTCACAGTCATAGTCGATCGTCCACAACACGCCCACTTATAGCATGAGCATAGTTTCAGGACTCACTGGCACATTTTAATGAGTATGAGGCGAAGAGAAGTAACATGTGTCATGTCCATTCCACCTGAAGGCTGAACCAGTGTGACATTTATCGTTAATAAAGCCACAGGATGAAGTCATTCAATCTTTAACGGATGCTTAATGAGAGAAATAGTTTTCCAGGACGTTTCATCGCTTTTTAATCCATATTTTCTGATAATTGAGTTCACTAATCAGCACATCCTGACATAAGCAGTCCATAAACTTCTCTACATCACGATGTTATATATCAAAGCCAACAGACACTTTACAGCTTATTACCACTGAGTCCAGGTAGTCCCTGATTAGATTTAAAGTGAATCATTGCTGGAGAGTATTTAGGGATCTTGTTAGCTGATGAGTGTGTATCAAAATCTTTACCAAGCATATTTTAAAGCTGAAAATCATAAACAACAGCTGAACAAATTCCCAGTCATGTAAACGTGAAAACGTCTCATGAACACATGCTTCACTGATTGCACTAATGTTTGATGTGTTGTACATCATTAACCCCAAATCTCACTCAGATTTGTTCAAAACATCCCACACTTGTAGTTTTTGGATTGATTCCCCTCCTTCTGGACCTTCTGGAGAGCATTTTGTTCCCTTTATTCCATATTTGGAACCAGCTCAGAGCTTTTAGGTTCTCATTTTACAAGTAATCCATCACAGTGAAGCTCTCATCTTTTCCTCATCTCATCAAAGGAGCATCTGCATCTGCTCCTTCGTTTCTTACTTTCCTCCTCAGCCGTGACTGCAGGAGCTCGATCACTTCTGATTCTTTATTCCTTCACTCAGCCTGAGAGCCTCTAACCTCTCCTCACCTTTCACCTGAATGATCAGCTTTTAATTAGAAAACTCTCACATTTCATTAGCTCAATGTAAGCTGGTGTGAGAGAAGCTTAAGAGAAGTTAGAAACTAATTTTCTTCAGCGCTCAGATTCAACTTGCAAAGGTAGCTTATCAGATTATTGAAAAGTGACATCCATCATGACAAGACATTTACAAAATTGTATAATGTTACGGATAAATTCTACGGAAGCATACCCCTGCCACGGTCGGAAAAAAACCAACATATATAGTCATGGATGAAAGTATTGACCCCCCTGGAAGTTTTCCAGAAAATACACCAATTCTCCCAGAAATTGTTGCATTTACAAATGTTTTTGGTGTGAATGTGTTTTTTCCTTGATGTGCATTGGAAAAAACAAGCTAATATTGACACAATTTTACTCAAAACAAAAAAAATTAGGCCGGACAAAATTGTTGCCATCGTTTTAAAAGTGCAGGTAAATCATTTGATTTCAAACAGCTGATGCTTGTTAAGACTCAGCTGTGGTGAGTAACAGGTGCTGGTGGTATAGAAATCACATCTTTCGCCAGTTAGAATGTATAAAAGTTGACTCAACCTTTGTGTCGGGAGCTTTTATGTGTCACAACGAGAATGGAGACGAGAAAGAAGAACCGAGGATTTATAAAAACATTTGTAATTGCAACAATTTCTGGGAGAATTAGAGTATTTTCTGAAAAAATTCCAGGGGTGCCGATACGTTCGTCCACAACTGTATCTTGTTATTTAATGATACTGAATTATCTCATTATTTCATATACAAAATTATGATGTTATATCTGCAGGATGTTGCCATGTCTTAACCCGAGCATGAGAAATCATGAAGTAATCACCTTAAAAGTTCACGATGTGGTATCATGAAATAACAGGATACTTTGGTATGAAGATGATTCAGTGTCTAAATATAACAAGATAATCCAGTGTCACGAAGTAACAAGATAATCAACTGTCAAAATAACAAGATTATTCAATTCAATTTTTGTTGTTCTTCTTCTTTTCCTGTGGTGGTTGTGACATTGTTTTTCCAGACTCTCCATTTGTGTGTTTTCTGCACACACAAAAATGTCCAACCCAGTCAGTCCAGGTTTACATAGACAATCATTTTGACTCAAAACAGCAGCTTCTCTTATCCTGAAGTCAATCTTGGCTTGATTTGGCAAAAGCAAAGTATTCAAAGTTACAGTACACTAACTGAGGACTTGATCAGGACTCAACTCAAACTTGACTTGGATTTTATTTTGGTGACTCAAACTTGATTCGGACGTGAATCGTGGTGACGACACTGCAGAGAGCACAAATAATGAGAAGATAAACCAAAGGAGACTGGTTCACTTGCAGCTCTGTGTGCACTCACGTCTACAGAAGATCCTCAACCCTGCTGTGCATTTTACTGCATCTAACAAAACTCATTTTCCTTCCCCTGACGTCTCCACTAACCAGCTGGAACTGCTGAAGTCAGCTCACTTCATATCGAGAGTTGCTCCCTCAACTGGGAAGTTATTTGTCCCCTCTGTTTGTAAAGGGGAAAATGTTCCCAAAGGTCTTTTATCCGTCACTTCCCAACGCCAGAAACACTCAAGGGCATCGGATACAGAGAAACATAAACATCACTGCTGTAATGAAAGTACCCACACACACAACCAGAAGGTGCTCGATTTGAGTTAGATGAGCTGAAGTACGCAGAAACATACTTGTGAAGCACATAATTGCAAACAAGCTTTCAGTGGCTGCATTAGATAACATAAATCTGGGCGGGAAACTGTGTGGATCCTCTGCCTCTGGTGTCATTTCCCTTTTTCCAACCCAACCATTACCACACTCAAGCAAACACACACACACACGTTGACTCAGTTTCGCTCACACACTCTTTGCTCAAACATGGCTCAGACCAGTGAGCTACATCATTGCTTCATTTGGATCATTCAGTTGAATAGTTTTACTCCTGATTTGTCCTCATCTTCCACATAAGACATATGTCTACTTTGAAAATGACTAAAAACATGTTTACCCTGATTTTTGTTATTTGCTGAACTGTTTCCAGCCTCTATTGGAAACCTGTTTTCTTTGGGTTTATATCGGCCGACACTGTTTGTTTTGCTGAAAGCTGCTTAGCCTGATATCCAAAGTCATCTCTGACACTTTGAATCTCCATTATCTCCTCTTTTTATTTCTCTGCATCGCTCTCTCTATCTGCTTTATTTGTCTCTAAGGCGAACACACTCGGTAGAAATGTCAAGGAGATTAAGACGACTCCAAAAGTCACAGGGAGGCAGTTTGATCTGGTCACTGTGTCTGTGTTTGTCTCCTGCAGAATACACAAGTATAAACATTGCATCAAAGTTTAGATTCTTCACATTTCAGTCTCTTCAGTTTGTTTCACAGTTTTCTTAATTAGTGAAAGAATCACTCAGATAGTGATCACAACAACTGGGACGTCCTACCTGTTTGGGGTCATTACGTCACATCCTGACGCCCGTACCCTGAGTATTCACTCTCCTTTCCACCAGAGGAATCCAGAGTTCAAACATATCAAAAGTGTTGTTTCATCAAATTATTCCAAGTGGTGAAATTTCTCCTGTAAAGTCCGTTGTTTGTCTGTCTGTCGTGTCCGTTCTCATCAATAACAGCAGCTTCACAGTCTTAGAGCATTTCCTCCTCAATGTCAATCTGACAAAGCTGCAAGTCTTTGTTTTCAACAGGGTTCTAGCTGCAAGACAAAAGTTATCCCATCGTTTTCTGTTGAGTTTTCATCCCAGGATAGCTTGTGATAGACAACAAGCACTCCCTGCTTGATGGATCGATAGCACACACTGGTCTTGTGTAAAAGCTCTGTT
Organism: Thalassoma bifasciatum; assembly: GCA_008086565.1. Classification (NCBI taxonomy): domain Eukaryota; kingdom Metazoa; phylum Chordata; class Actinopteri; order Labriformes; family Labridae; genus Thalassoma; species Thalassoma bifasciatum. The sequence continues at coordinate 390,708 of RPOG01000227.1, forward strand.
AGAGGGTTGTTTATTGGCTAACACACCTGTCAATCTGAGCAATGTGAGGTCTGTAGCCATTTAAATCATTGGTGAGTTCTACTCACTGTCCACACCAGCTACGCCACTTCTCAGTGTCTTTTTTTGTAGTCAACTTAACTTTCTTTATTCAAAGGCTTGACAAAAATCATGAAGTCGTAGTTACCAGTACCTTTTCTGTTGGGAACATGAATTTAAATGAAGGTGCATGGCAATTAATAGGTCTCGTCAATGATCTAAACAGCTACAGCCGGCTTTGTGTGAAGGGAAATGTGATTGGCTTCATGATTAAGTGATTGACAGGTGTGTTAGCCAATTAATAACCCTCCCCCTCCTTTTTTAATAATAGATGAGTCACACTCATGACGCTGTCTACACTTCTCATTGTCGTATCATCTCCATGAAGATTGCTCCTGATTGTTTAAATTTACTCTGTTATATCAGCAAACCCCCTCCACCTCCAACTCATTTTCAGACCTCCAGAGTCAGCAGTTTAGAAATAATAGTTTGGATAAACAAATTAGCTGATACTGCTGACTCAGGTGTTTTCATGCACAGTCATGTTACAGGGATGATAAAAACGGATGATGGCAAAGACATCAGTCAGATTGGTTGATTGTTTTATCTCCTAAAGAACAACTCACAGATCTTAAACCCTGAATCAAACAGCATCATGATGTTTGAACTTCTGTCTTTTAATGCAGGTCACATCTTTAAGGGAGAATTGATTTTTGATGCTTCTATGTAGCAAGAAGAGCTTTTATAATAGTACATATCTGTTTTCTCTCTATGTTTATGTGAGAAAGACACAGAGAGGATTTAAATTCTTTAAAATACAGAACAGATTAAGACTCTAGTCGGTAACAGAAATGATTAACAGGCCATAATATCTGCTCCTCTCCATTTTCCTGTTTCCACGCTCACTCTCCTCCGTGCCCTATTCTCCATCATGTTCTTTTCATTTGGTTAATTTGATATTTGGACCTGATAGAGGTTTGAGTAGAAGCCTGTACTTCCACATACACATTTACCTCAGCGCTCCATCCTCTCATACTCTGGGCACAGATAATGAAATCAGGCTGCAGTCCTTCATCTGTATTAGCAGCGTTTAAGGCTCTAACTGAGACTAATAACTCACTAATTTTCAGTCTCTGATTCATTAAATTGACAGAAATTTGCATAACCTGCCCGCCTGCTTTCAGCTAATCAAAGGTTTCATACCGACAGGTCTGTCAGCAGATTGAATCAGACGCTGTCAGAATAATGGTGAGATTTAATCAGATTTAAACATTCATTCAAAGATTGGTGCAGAAATCATGGAGCTAAGTCCATTTTAGAATTTCCAATAGTCTGTATCAAAAATGCACAAGTAATAGATTACTGAGTCCATGGTTGATGCCTCTGGTGTATCTGGGTCAATGAGGTGACGTCCCCTTTTTTGTGTCCGAGTGCAATATTTCCTTCCATCATGAATTGAGTATTTCATCACATGTATTTCTTTATTCTATGAAACCTGTGTTATTTGAACACATCTTTAAACTATTAAAATATAACATGTTTTTCTGTGTTTTGGTTCCTCAAACCCCCAAAATGTCAGGTGGTGCAACCGTCCTGACAAGTATCCACAGAAATTAAACTCTAAAAATTGAATGTCAGTTATTGTTAATTAAAATTAAAAATGCAATGGCATTATTTTTTGCTTGAACCTTTTTGAATAAAACATTCTTTGCAAATAAAAAGAATTTTAAAGCTGTTGAGAAATTTAAAAAACCTTTTGTCCCGTAATTTTCACCTTGTCAAATGTCAGGGTGGTGCAACCGTAACATTAGACTTTTATTTTAAAGTGAAGAGAATAAAACAGGAAACAGGAAACTGCATCAGCCAGAGGAGCCCAAATGACATTTGTGACCAAGTGGAAAAGTTTGTAGATTTCTCTGAAATACTGATAAAAAAGGTTTTTTCACTTCATTGGTGACTGGAACAATTTCCATGTCAGGTGGAACAACCAATGTAATAATGTGAAATGTTATTTTAACATCAAATTATTTATCTTATTCACAAATAAAACAAATGAAACACAAAATGAAAATGTATGAGTCACTACAGACACTTGAGAGATACTTGCCAATAATTTCACACAGAAAAAATAACAGACAATATAAATATATTTTCATATATTTGGTTGCGCTACCTGACATTTTTGGGTGCTTAAATTAAAATACTAAAAAATAATGAACCTAAAAACTGTTAAATGTTGGTCAACTACTGAAATCTGTTAGAAAACATAATTCTTCACTCAGACATATGTTTTTTATCCATTTTCAAAGAACTTTTAAAAAATACGTTTTTAGACCCTCTTTTTGTCATTGACCCATCTGTCTTTAACCCCTTTCATTCCACCTAATTTTGGCTTATATACCATACTATGTGTGAAAGCCTGTAACTGAAAAACAAAGTAGAGTTGTACCGACTGTCCACACTCTCATTCATGAGTGTTGCTCATCTACTCTGAAAAAAGGAGCATTTTGTGATGATCTGGTCTTGTTTGTATTTCTGTGTGCATTTATCTTGAGTTGCTTTGTGTTTTAGTGTTTGTGTGTTTCCTGTTTTATGTTGCAGTTTTGGAAAACTCATGGTTTAATGCTGATTTACCACAGTTTTTGGCTCTCAAATGTCACACCTTGTGACAAAAAAAGCCCCTGACGTCAAGAGAAAACCTCATTATTGATCCAAACTAAAGATCCCAGCGCCATGTTTAAATCTCTGGAGGAAGAGACAGAATGACGGGGATCCTTTCTGATTGGCTGGTTCGGGTTTCCTGGTTATATGTGATTAATATTCTTATTTTTATTTATTTTCCTGTAGTTGTTGTTAACTATCAGGTGTTACAAATAAGGAGAATATTCCGTTTTCTTTTTTTAAGTACCTGGCCACATGTGGACGAGGCTTTAGTTCCTCTTGTTGTGTGTTTCTCCCTTGTGTGATTGGCCCTCTTGTGTTTCACCTGTGTTTTATTTCACACCTGTGTTGATTGGCTCCATTGTTTATTTAGTCTTTGTGTTCATAAGAGCTGAGTAGAAGATTTGACTAAGCAAAACTGCTTTCTACTAACCAAATTAACCAGAAACTTTGAGATTGAAAGTCAAATCAATGAGATGAAGTCAAAATTTTGACTTTTTAGCCGATAGTTTGAACTTTATTGTTTACACTTTTGTCATCTTATCTCAAAATTTGACCTTTTATCTCAGAATTTTGACTTAATAAGGGCCAAAAAAATTTTCAACAAAGCCAAGTTTTCATTTTACTTTTCTCACTCTGCTCAAATAAAAAAGAGAAGTACATATTTCTCTCATTCAGTATCTGCAGTTTGTCTGTAAAAGTGCATTACAGCCTCAGCGTTTTCTGTGTGAGAGCGCAGCACAAACAGTCAGAGTTTCATGTTTCCCTGTTCAACATTTTGACAGGTTGGTGCATCAGAATAATGTCAGTGCAGCGCTTTATTCCAAATACTAACAGGCAGGAGAACAAGCTGAGAAAAACTCAGACATTTTGGGGAGTTGTATAAAATCCCTCCAGACTTTACTGTACCATCAAGAAAAGGCAAAAGAAGACATTTGGTCACCCTGAGTAACTGAATTAATAAGTAAAACTAGTAAGAACTGCAAATTTTAAAAACTTAGTCATGGTAAATCATAATTTTACACCAGGAAAGGTACTGCATTTCATATTGTATTACCTTTTTTGTGTCTAAAACTTTCCACATTCCATCTCTATGGATCTTATATTTGTCCCCAAGCAGCTGTGTTGTACAATTCTGCATATTTTTCCTTGTTAATCTCTCTTCATGCTCCTCTTTTCATTACTCTGGTCTTAGCCCATCTTAACATACACTTTAAAAGCTTACAATAATTTTTTTGCCGGCTTTACAAAGTCTTTAAAAAATAATCTCAGTCCCCTCTTTTCCTTCTTTATCTGCTTTCCTCTCTCCTTCTCACCTCAGGCTGACCCTCAAGCATTTTAAATTCAGCATTTCACTGCTTTTGTCCCCTATACTGCTGAGTGTGGGTAATATTATGAAAACATTTATTCCTCTCTGGATGCAGAGTTAGGTTTGGGTTTGTTCTCTACATGCACATCCATATTTTTATGCAGCCATAAAAAGCAACATGACTGCTCTTAAAGCGTGTGTTCGCTTCACTGTGAATCACTGTTTGATATCCTAAGCTAAATAGGAGACTTTTGCCCCCCAACAGACAGCTCAGCATCCTAATTGATGCAGATGTAACAGAGGAAAATGGTTTCTGTCTGCTGTGTGTCGAGGGATCGTTCCAGGTTAAGACCTAACACAGATCATTACACCCACAGGTCAATAACATGCACCACACATAGAAACATCTAGAAATAGATACAGGGAGACAGGTCATCTTCATCAGGAGCGCTGAGCGGCTCTTTGTGGTCAGCTAATTGAGATTAAATGAGTGAATTGATTGAAGCAGGATTTGTGCTGCATCGGCTGCAGAGTGAGAAGATAACACAGAAGAGTGTCAGAACAGAAACCAGCAAGAGAGAAGAACAGGGGTCAAAGTCCTGACACTGGTTCATGTGGAGAGAATATGATTCTGAATAAAAAACAGGTGGTTTTTAATTTAAAACATTAGAAGGCTTGATAAATGGCTTCATGAGTCTAATAAATGGCTTCAGAAGACATTAAAGTATCTGTATAAATTCCAAAGACATCCAAAACCAGTATCAGTATCAGAACTGTGAGTTATGGTAAGGTTAAACAGAGGTTATTGTGATTTTTCAGGGTTTTTTTTCATCCATTGTGTCCCTGTAGCAGCTTTACATGATTGACATCCTCAAAAAATTCCCAAATTTTCTCACACAAGTGTTTTAAAAACCCTTATTTTCAGCCAAAACATGAGCTATAGGCTAAAACATGAGCTACAGGCTAAAACAAGAGCCAGCCAAAAACAGGAGCTGGACTGTCTGACAGAAAAGGGACAGAACAGTGGAAGAAAGCTTAACGGGAGAGTGAGAGAGCATGGGGTGAAAGGCTAAATCACAACCTAAAGGTTAAAACAGTTATTCTGCAGTAATTTGTTCAAACCTGAGAGTCTACCGATAAAAAGAAGAGCTCTGAGGTTGGAGTTGGTAGATGAGCACTGGTAGGACACAACCAGGATTCACTGATGTCACAGACACGTCTCAGAGCACAGAGCTGTGAGTAGAGCTAAATGTAGCCAGCTACTAAACTACGCTACAAACATACAATTTTTAACTGTTTTCACTGTTGATAAGTACATTTCCTTGTTGTGTTGTATCCAGTAAAAAGTTGTCTTGAAGACAGAAAAAGTGATTTAAAAGGAAGATCTGATCTGAATACAAGAAGTTGCTACTTCCTGGGTTTGTTCGGTCAACAGTGCTGAACACAGTCCTGTGTGTTAATCTGTGCTGCTCCAACTGTTTCTCTGAGTCAGACCGAGCTGCTGCTCCGCTCAGCGTGCGCTCTGAAAGACCTCTGTGTTCACACTGATATGAAACAATGAGCAGACTTTCACAAAAACCACCCAGAGACAGGAGATAAGAGAAGAGAATGAAGGATATGATGAGAAAGGGAAATGTTCAGATCCCTCCTTCATAAAGCCAGAGTGACAGAGCCGTGTGTTGGAGAAGAGAGATGATGTTGCTCTGAAATCATTTCTTGTTTGAAAAGGTCAAGATTCCAGTTGATGCTACAGTTCTATCGCAGAAAAAAGGGAATTCATATGCTATCAACTTTGTGAAGAATTTTGTACTTCACAGCCTGAAATAATGATAGAAAATATTCAAAGTGACTGCAGCTCATCTGAACTCTGTTAGGCTCCAGTTTTAATGTAATAGCTTCTGTTAGAAATAAACATCTAACAACAACACCCTAATTCATTAGATATTTCTTTGTTTTGAGCGACTTAACCCCTTACATCCCAGCCAATACTGGCCAATATACCATGCTGTGTTTGAGAGCTTAAAACTGTAGAACCATGAGGTCTGAATTCATCAGTGAAAGATTAAAGTCTCTAGTTTCACATAATGTCATGTGGGTGAAATTTGAGCTTACTCAGGTGACTAAACACAGCAGATGCATTCTCATTTACCACAGTCTAATCTGACAACTTTGCGCAGACAAAACCAGCTGTATTAGTGCTCAGTGTTTTCTTTGTAGTCAACTTTTTCTTCCCTGTGAAAGGGTTAAAAAAAAAAGTGAAATGATAGCTTTTGGTCATGGATTGTACCGCTCCTTTTGCGCTCATGTTATAAATGATTATGTATGACAAAAAACACATTTTTCAGCACACCGTTGAGCTACGACAGGCTTCGTGTGCATGTGTTTCATGAGGCTATTGGCTACTGAACATGTGATTGTCAGGGTAGATAGCTGAGAAACGAGCCTGTTGAGGGACTTGGTGGAAAGAAGAAACTGTCAAACAAACTTAGCGGCGGAAATGTGAAGAATCGATGCTTTCGAACGCAGGATGTGTTCCAATGTTTGACAAAGAGAAATGGCAAAAGAGGTTAAACCTAAATCTATAAACAGCTGAGTGCTCAGGGACCACAAGTTTTTGTTTTCATGCAGTTTAAATGATTGATTTTCTCTTCTTTCGCATCAATGTAACAGGTGGATGTTTGGATGTGTGTGACTGTGGTGAAAGCTGAGCCGTCAACAAGTCTTTTGAAGCAAAAACTCTGACAGGTTGGAAACGCAGCCTTTTCCTCCTGAGGTGTACACACTGAGTCAAATAGCGGGGAAATAAAATGTAGGGCAAAATGTGAAAAAACAAGCATAATGCCTCGGAATAGAAATAAACTACACCCCCTTTATCACACAGATATGTTCCTTTAACACCAAACTCTCTATTTCCAGCTCCACTCTAACACTTAACTGCTGTTCTTCTCCGCTCAGCCTGTCGAGCTGTCTTTTCATCTCTGCCACATTCTGTCCATCTGTTACACTCCCTTTCTCCTCACGTCTGTCTGTGGCTCCCTGTGATTTCCCACATGGCTGTGCGAACACACACACACACACACACACACACACACACACACACACACACACACACATTCGCTCTCTTCATGCTGTGTGCTACCTCTGAGTGACAGATGCTCTTCTTTATCTTCTGTCTCACATCCACACATGCCAAATAACTTTTTTTTTTACTTAAAAGTTAGCTTTTTTTCTCAAGACCATAAGTTTTATATTGTTTGAAAGAATGCAAATTTGTTATCAAAGAGACTGCAGCTTTTAACTCATTAGATAACTGACAGCTTAATGGAGACGTCAGTCAGTCCATCCGTCAGTCAGCTCGTTAGGTTTGATTACACACATATGTTCACTTCAGACTCCGCTGTTCATCGTGGATCAGTGATTCGTGTTTGAAACTCCATTTCTCAGTACAGGACCCTCAGCCATCGCCTAGCAATTGGTGTTGAAAAGTCTCTTACTTTCAGGTATAATCATTAAAGCGATTGTAGGAGCTGAAGAGCAGCATTGTCTGCTGTAGGCTTTGACTGAATTGATGCCATTTATCTGTCATAAAAGTGAAGAGGCTCTAAAAAAGACTGGATCACAGACACACTTCACAGCCAAGGTTTTCATCTCTATTCACAGCTTGAGCAAAGTGAGGACTCATGAAAACACACAGTCAACATATGCTCATACAATAACAACATATGTACATCCATGCACCACAGGAATTCAACTAATTGCATTTGTGAAGGGAAACTGTTGTTGTTATGGTCACGATCATTTCAAGCTCAGCATTAATGAGTGCAGAGATCTTGTTCTACTCAGAGGAATTCTGAAATATTTGCCTCTAAATCCAGCTCTCAGTTGATTTACCTTTTACCCCTTTTTGACAGAACTGGTGCTAGTGCTAGTTCCAGGCTAGTGCCTGACTTAGCACCAGTTATTTATGTTGCCACTGACAAGGAACTGGCCATAGGTGCTTAAAACAGGAGCTTAGCAACCACCAACTGTGTCAAAGGTTGGAGTCAAGGTTACCGTGACCAATGATCAGCTGTGGCAAATAGTTATCTGTTGTTTTGTTAGAGTTTCCTCAATCAAAACTTGAAATGTTGGTGAAATTGAAGCAGCAATGCATTACCTCCGTCATAGATCTGGTCTATACCCTGTTCTTTCATTTAACAGGCTAAAAAGTTTTATGTTATTTGTCTAGTCTACATGACGGGATCATTTTTGCTGCACAGTTCTACTCTGTTCTGTGTGATGCATGGCAGAGTTCTGCACCGATGCACACATATGAGCACACCCTGTCTAGTAGACAGTCGGGGAAAATAATGTCACAACCACCACAAGAAGCCCAGAAAAAAAGCACTGCCTTCTTTAAAGACTCACTGGACCTTTATATATGGAGATAACAACACTGTAAACAGCTCATTCAGTAAACAGTGTTGCCCCTGCCCCTAGTGGCCACAACCGCTACTGCCTCCTGAAGGTTTTAAACCTATGGAAACTCTGAAACAGCTATGTAAGCAGCAATAAAGATTTGTCTATTCGATCATTTCTGCCTCATGGTCACATGTTCACAATTATCCTCTGCTCCCTGTGTTACGCACGGCTGAATTCCACCCCGATGCATTCACACAAGCACTTACGAGCTCACTCTGAATAGCAGACCAGAAGCAAAGAGAATCACAATGAGATAGGCAGAAATAAATCTCTGCTGTTTTAAAGCACTTCCACGGTCATCTATACGAAAACAGCAACACTTTAAACACTGTTTCTCTCATCCTTAGTGGTCACAATAGAGTTGGTCATCGTCTAATTTAGAGATTTAGTCTAAGTTGTATCAGTTTATGCACTGAGTTGGCTGATAGAAATTAATTTAAGTTCAACTAGGTTGAGCCAAAACCAACCTAATACATTTATATGGAACTCATTGGTAGAATACATTTAAATTTGAAAGTCAATGTTTCTTATTCTTTTTACTTTTTTGAGTGGAAGCTCTCACAAACTCCATTCAGCGCCTTTTCTGCATAATGCGATGGATTTGTTCTGTACTGTGCCCTTGTTCCTGGAGGGTTACAGGAAGACAAAAAAAATAGTCTAGTCAATTTTCTCAGCAAATCAAAGAGAACAGTCTTTCTCAGAAAAAGGCACACTGGCATCCACGTCTGGAAACATTGATAAAAACACATTGTGCAGAATTGTGAATACTAAAGCGCTCTGCTCCTGTCTGACTCTCACAGAGATAATGTTCTTTATTTTTTCTCCTGCTTTCTCTGAAAGACTTTTTCTGTCTCTGCTCTCATTTCGAGGCTGAGGTGCGGAGCTTTGGCTGATAAGAGAATATTACCTGGCTCTAACTTTGACATTGTTCAGTTGGACTCGCACCCTGTTGCTTTATGTGTCCAATATTTTTCCAAGAGTGCGCCTGATGTTATTCAAAAAGGTTACAGCTGAGAGCGAGAGAGGTTATTGGTTCTGAGCAAGGCGGGGATCGGAATGAATATCAGCCCAGAAGCTTTTAGTCTCTCAGCTTTCACTATTTGGAAAGAGCACAGCTTTTATAAGAGGAGGGAGCACATGGTACAAAAATAAAGAGGAATAAGTGGGTGACATATGAAGAAATGTACTTTTCCATGCACATTTGGATTGAAATAAACAGCCATTATCTCTGCAGGGTGAGTTTTTATTTTTCAGATGAAACTATTCAGACTGCAGGGTCATAATGCAGCTGTGCCATCCACAAGTCAAGTTCACTGCATTATTCTCTCTGTTAAGCTGTCTGAGTGCTTTTAAACACCCAAACAAAGTCTCAATAACGGCAGTCACTTCCATCAGTCAGTAGGTGAGTTTTCTTTAGTAAAGGTTTTTTTTTTTTACGTAGTTTTTCTTTTGAGGGGCTGATCTGCTGAAAATTTGTGTGTTTGCAAATTTGATGGTGTGCAAAAAGCTGCTGTACTAATTGGGTGTCGCATGGATTGCGTCAGTCAAATGAGCATAATAGTACACGCAATCTATTTAGTGTGTCTTGAGTGTGAATATGCAGAACATATGCAAAATACTGGGAAAAGGAGGTGCAAATGTAATCATTTAGCATCCAAAATGTTATTATCAAACCTGAAATCAATTGTGGTCTGTGTTTTGGTGTCTATGTATCAGCACAGTTAAAAGGCAGGTGCAAACTGGCGCAGCATTCCTTGTGGTGAGCTGGAGGAAAAGAAGGGGAAACTGAGAATCTTCCAAGCGTGTTTTGATATATTTGGACTGTCAGATATAAAAATGGTAGAGATTTATCCAGCAGTGTCATTTTTGAGCTGCTAGATGAACTAAAGGCTGATTTGGAGGCAGTTACAAAAAAAAGCGCCATGCCATATCTCCTAAAAAAACTCCTTAGAGTGCTGAATTTTCTGTTTTCTGGATCATTCCAGCACACCAGCACAGTTAGTGCCAGTGTCTCCAAGAGTACTTGTCCTGGTGCGCTGTCCCAAGTGTTGCACGCTATATTATGCAGCTCCATACGTGACACTGTTTATGCACTGCTTTTGCATCTACAGACAGATGCTGAATTACGGGCTAAATGTGCGGCGTGCCACTGTGCTTGTGCATTCTGTGCTTTCACACTTATGCATTTTGTCCTGTGGAAAATCTCCTTGCCATGCTGCATTTTCTGTTATCTGGATCATTCCAGCACATCAGCAAAGTTAGTGCCAGCTTCTCCCAGAGTACTTGTGTTGGTGTGCTGTCCAAAGTGTTGAATGTTATGTTACACAGGTAAAGTATGTCCAGTTCTCATGCACTCAGGATGCAATAAATGACAAAAAACAGCTGTTTTCAAAACACAATGTGAATGAACTTCAAGATTGTGTTTATGTTTATGTGTACACATATGTATATAGCCACTACGCCCTCCAGATAGACAGTAGCACATGCAAATTTCTCATTTAAATAAGATGGTCTGCACCACTTTTGTACCTGTTATCAACTACGCACAAAATCATAGCTCACCCACAACATGTCTACTAATGGAATGAGCATTTTTTTTAATTTTCATGCCCAATTTAGTGCTCGTTATTTGAGATCTTACTAGATCAAGTGCCTGAGTCTTGAAAGTGAGCAGTACAATGCAAAAACTGAAATCTAAGCAAGTCATTATGTCTTATTTGTAGTGAACATTGTCTTATTTTTCTTGATTTGAGCCACATTCACCAGACCAGGTCATAAAAATGTCTTATTTTAAGTTTTTTAATGACAAAAATGAATTGCTTGTAACAAGTCAAAAAAATCCGCCAATGGTACGAGAAAAATTCACTCGCGAAGTTTCTTGAAATTAGAAAGATGTCTTACTACAAGACACTTTTTTCTTATCCCATTGGCAGATTCTTTTGACTTGTTACGAGCAATTCAGACCTCATTTTTGTCTTTAAATAACTTGAAATAAGATATTTTCCTGGACTTATCAGCGGAATGTAGCTTGTATCAAGAATAATAAGTCAAATTTGACTAAAAATAAGACAGAATGACTTGCTCAGATTTCAGTTTTTGCAGTGTACAGGGCAGCAATGTTGGAAAAATGGGCGAAACACCCAAAGTTCAGGCTCTTTTGGGGCCAATAAACAGCTACAGATGCCTTGGGACTCATCCAGTACCACTTGATCCTGTCTCCCTGTCTTCCTCTCAGCTGTCTGATGTTCACTTGCTCCCTCTCTCTCTCTCTCTCTCTTTCTGTCATCTTCAAAGCTTCTTGGATCATAAAGATGGACGGATGTAGCTCTTTTTTCTGTGTCTGCCCTGTGCTGTGGCTGCAGGAAAAAGCTGAGGGACCTTTATTATTCTCTTTGCCCTGTGCTATGAAAGGAAGATTTATTTCCCATAATTTGGAATGGGACACATGACGGGTTTCTTGTGTTAGATATTTTCTGCTTGAGTGTTTGTACATAACTATTTGGTTTTGGTGAGGATTTGATGGTTTCATTGGACAAAGCTGAAGTTTTCTGATAAACAGTATCACTCAGAAAGTCTCTTTTCTTCAGACTGCAAACTGAAACATGGACGTCTCACTGCATCGGTCTAATCCCTTCAAATGAAGCTTTTAATCCAGACTCTGCTGATATTTACTAAAGCAGAGCTGTTTGTACTTCTTTACTGAGGTTTATTGAACACAAACAGGAGCTGAGGTTGAAAATAAAGTAGACTACAGTCATATTTAGATCCAGACGATCTCTCTTTGTGTGTCTGTTCCTCAATCGCAGCTGTGACATTTCAAAAGTTCACACAAGGAGTTGACATTCAGAGCTCTGGCACCTTGAGGTTAACCCTATATGAAAGATGATGGTGAATACAGGCTGTTTCAGCATCAGTTGTGTCATGATTAATATCAGAAATGAGTGAGGAGGAGCTTTTTAACTGATGAATTACATCTCAACTTGTAAGACACATTTTGTTTCACTCTTCAGTTTTCCCTCTGGTAACAATCCTGTGAAATACAGTGAAGCTGTAATTGGATAAGACACTTTTGGGAAATAACAGTTGATGGTGTTCGAAGAGGAGGATAATAACCTCGCTGAAATTAGTCTGCAAATTGCAATAAAATAAATTGCCTGTTCAATGAAATAATTCAATGAGTTTAGTCAAAAAAAAATGAAAAGAATTAGATTATGATTGATGTATTTGATTACACTGGATTACACTCTTGGTTAACAGTTTGAAGGGGGAGTCTGTTACAGATCAGGAATAAGACAGAAAACATTCTCCAGTAGTAGAAATTATAATTAATAAAACAAAAACATGGCCTTTATATTTTTCTTTAATAAACAGTTCGGTCCAAAACTTGCATGGCAATCAATTCACATCGGCGTGCTTGATGTAAGTGTTTCTAGATAGTCCTTTGCACCGACCGTTTATGTTTGGTTGTGGGTGTGTTAGGGGTTGAATTTGATATCTGTATCCTTGCGCTACTCACCACTGCACTATTACCATATATGTATATTTATTTAGCCTGTAAATATCTTATATAATATCTATTTGTAATTATTTTGTGTTTATAATTGTCAATAATATTCTATCTGCAAATTTTTTATTGTTATTTTTATATTTTCCCTTTTTATGCCTCACTATTACCTGTACAAGAGAGCACAGCATACAAATGCAAATTCCCTCTATGTTTTTTCCTTATACATTCATACCTGGCCATTAAAGTTGATTCTGATTCTGATTCTGAATTTGCAGCTTCACCACGTGCTCACCATAGACTGTATAATGAGAGGACGTAACGACGTTCGGCTCAAACTGAAGCCTCCAGCAGATGCCCCGCCCCCTGGTGTCTGGCTGCAGTATAGGTAATAAGCCCCGCCCCCTGGTGTCTGGCTGCAGTATAGGTCATAAGCCCCGCCTCCCCATGTATTCCAGATATGAGCCGGGAAAACTTTAAAAAATTACGATACCTCGTAGAAACGTTTCTCTCATCTTTACGCTAAGGTGGTATGACGATGTCATCTGGCTGCATGGTGTTCAGGTGTTTTTTTTTCCGAGAAGTTAGTTTCTCATTAGTTATTGGACGTTAAAAACCGCGATATAAGTTTCATTTTCCGATAGTTGACAGCTGCCGTTCGTGAGTAGTTTTTATCGAGGATATAAGAAACTTCGGGAAAGAGCCAAAAGGAGACTAAACCTTCTGAAGAAGAAGAAATAAATATTTTTATTTCTCTTTTTTTCTTGGCTCCACCGGAAATTCTCTACTGCGCAGACTCTGGCTGCACAATGGCGGCTAGAGAAACGGGGTTTTTTGGCTTCAAAATCATAGAACGGTGACAGGCGGAGCCACGCTGTCCATTCTATATACAGTCATTGGTGAATCCTGATTTATTAAGGGAACAAGGCAGGAAGTTTTGTAAATCTGCACAATATGGTGCACATGCCATTTCCAGATTTTTGGTGCATGTAATCTTTCTTTTTAGGGCAGTATAAGCATTTGAAAACAACCATGTATTATGTATTTACTCAAAGGCAGTTCAATAGGCAGCTCATGACAAACAGTAACTCACCCTCCTATAACTCAAGTGAAGGTTTGTTTCTGCACCTGCTGCAGTGAAGTTCACGCTTATTTCTCAGGTTCTTTAAGAGTCCTCTGTGTCTAATGTTCCCAGCGTGTCTCTTCAGTGTATATCTTACCCCAAGCAGAGCTCTGTCTGTATGTGTGTGTGTGTGGACCCCCCCCCAGCTCACAGGAGCACAGAGCAGCACTGACCGCTTCATCTTTGCTGGATAAACCAGTCTTTCAGGCTCCTATAAAAACCCCGGGGGAGCAGAGCTGGAGCTCACAAACCTCAAAGGACAGAGCTCGGATATTTACAGTGTTACACGTTTACAGCTTTATTATGGTACAAACTGACAAATAACAGACAGTAAGTGAAAGGGAATTCCATTAATGTTCATATTTCATACATCACAGCAGCAGCTGACTTGTCCTTGAGGAAGAAGAGTGAAAAGAGAAAACTGATTAATAAGCTCAATGTACAGTAAATCGTTTTAACTCTTCCTGTAAGGACTCCAACATTTTTGCATGAACAAAGCAGTAAATCTTTTGTTTAAACAGCTTGAAAGAATGGAAGCATGTGCAATAAGTTTTCCTGACATATTTCCTATGATTTCAAGCTCTGGCGTACAGCCATCTGTTTCATTCTCCTCCTGAACGTCTCAGTATTTTGCTTCCAGATTGCCTGTGGTGTTAAATTCCCCTGTTTTATCTGCAGACGTGAGCTGGGGAACCATTTTTTGAGTTTTCTGAAGCTGCCGCTCTGACGGATGGAGTCGTCCCCAAACGCTCGCCACATATCAGGCAGGGTCATGGTCTGCTGCAGACCTCTGTGTCTTTCTGTCCAGAGCCAATGGAGGCCAACATGGCTGCTGACACACTCCTCTGGGAGGTGGAACCATGGCGTAAAGAAATTTCCACAGCTCACGTTCTTTTTCTTGCGAGACGTCGTACTGTTTCTGCTCAGTCCTCCATAGAAAACATGTTCACAGACACTTTCACTCACTATCAAGGGAGAAGAAAGTAAAAAAGTGGAGTCTGATGCAGGTTTGAGGGTGAGGCTGTAACTCCACAGCGCTCATGGGATATTACGCCGGGTTTCAAACCCTGCATTTCCACTGAAGCTTGTCGGCCGCAGCGCCATGATCACACCTCCTTTTTCCGTACGTGGAGCGAGGAGCCTGCTGAGCTGTCGGAGCGTCTTAGCTGAAGCCTAAGTTGAAGTGAAGTCTGTTCTCCTTCAGCGGTTTGGCCCGGGGCCTGAAATGATAAACTCTGTATCTGTAGCTTTTTCTGCGGAGCATCAATAACAGATTTACCCACCAGGCGCTCGTGTTGTGTTTACGTTGTGTTTGTCTGTTGTTTTGCTGGACATCAGAATCAAGTGTTGGTGTTTTATCCACTTTGTTTGGGTCATAGATTCGAAGTGGAAAAGCTGGAGGCTTCAAAACTGCTTTGTCTATATTAGAACAGTGGTTGTTCAATGTAGAGCATTGATTTTCAATCTGTGGGTTGGGGCCCCAAAGTGGGCCGTGAAGGTATTGCAAGTGGGCCACCAAATCATTTCCAAAATAAAAATAAAAAAGATGGTCTGGGAAGGCATTAAGTGGCTTCTGTATTTATTGTGGGTTGCAAAAAGTTTTGAGACTTAAAATTGGGCCCTGAGCTGTAAAAGCTTGGGAACCACTGGTGTAGAGCAGTGGTTCTCAACCTTGGGGTTGTGACCCTATTTGGGGTCGCCTAGAATCCAAACAGGGTCCCCTGAAGTTTCTAGTGATTGATGAAAAAGAAATACTGATGTCAATATTTTCTCCAGTAATTATTATTCTTTTTCAAAATTTAAACACAACACGCTGAACAACTGCATTCTATATGTTTTAGTATTTAGGTAGCATTTTATTACAAAGTATTTTAGTGTAGTATTATTAAGTATGTTATTATTTCTAGTATTTTAGTATCCAAGCAATTTGTTTTCTATTTTTGTTTCCTGGATTCAGTATTTTAGCATTTTAGGCAGCAGTTTACACTGTAATACTGAACTTTAGGCTGTTTGTTTCTTATCTTAGTCTACAGTTGTTTACATTGTTTACTGCTCTATTTGCCTTTAATTGTCCCATGGGGGTAAATAAAATTATGTGAATTTGAAAGTTCACATACAATCAAGTCTGTATCCTGATTGGGAAAAATAAAAATGTCACTTTGTGCACTAATTCTGGCTTTTCTGTATTTACATATCAGTATACAAAACTAAAACTAAATTTAAACAAAACTAATTTTACACACAAAAAAGTGTCCCTGGGGTCCTCAGACATTTTTGATGTCAAAAAGGGGTCCCAGCCCAAATTTATTAAAGTTTTGCTAAAGTACAGTTGCACCTTGCCGAAGTTTCTACGACATCTAGAATTAAGAAAAACTTGAGTAAAATCTCAAAATTCAAAATTGCTGAATGCAGAAAGAAGGAGGAGGACTGTAATCAGTGGTAACCATGGATACCACAACACTGTAAGAGCTTGGCTTTTCTTCGGTCACATCGCAGCTTTTTTTGTGGTGCTTTTTTGACTTTGTACGCTT
The DNA here is from genome assembly GCA_008086565.1 of Thalassoma bifasciatum. Taxonomy (NCBI): domain Eukaryota; kingdom Metazoa; phylum Chordata; class Actinopteri; order Labriformes; family Labridae; genus Thalassoma; species Thalassoma bifasciatum. The sequence continues at coordinate 407,333 of RPOG01000227.1, forward strand.
ATACGGGAGCTACCACTGCTGTTTCTACTAACCCTCCATTTTCAGTACATACAGTGCAGGATAAACTCCTGCCAAAACAACAGATGCCTCGCTCAGCTTAAATTTTTTTTTTTTCCTGCTGCATCACGATCATCACGATAACCTCACCTTCCACTTCCTCTCTCCTGCTCTCTGCTTCTGTTTCTCCCTCCATCCTTCTCCATCTGCTCTGTTAGATCAGTCTGGTGAGAGCCATGAATAATGGGAGCTCATTTCTTCCTTTTAAGCTTTTTTTTAAGGATTTAGCCTTTGGCCCTTTGGCGGACTGGTGGGTTATTTTTGGATCTTGGACCCTGGCAGGGAGAGATATGATGATGATGATGATGGAGAGAGAGGAAGGAGGCTGCTCTCAGGCTCAACATATCTCCATCTCTGCAGCTCAGTCCTGGTATCAAACCCCTCAGGGTAAAGAAATGATTGGTTTATAGGGTCTGGGTAAACTCCTCAGCAGTTTCCCCATCCTGCCTCACCTCTAAACACACCCACCCTCAGTCTCCCTCTTTTAGCCACAGTGTGACGGCACAATCACCTTTCAGAGGAGTAAAGACCCATAAAGGCTCAAGGTCAAATAACGCCAACGTACAGAATAGAGTCATACATGGAGTCAAGTATAAAAGTCAATAATTTATGAGAATTGAGTCATTGGTTGATGAGGATAAGTCATACATTTTTGAGAATAAAATTAAAAAATCATGAGAATAAACTCATAGAATTACTCGTCTAAAGTCATAGATGCACAAAGTCATAAAAGATGGTGATTAATGAGGGTCAAGTGATAGATATGTTGAAATTAAGTCATAGATTTATTAGTTTAAAATCACAGATTTGTTAGAATAAAGTCATGGATTTACAAGAAAAGAACAAGGTCATAAAGCCAAGAGATTGAAATTATCAATTAAAAAGATTAAATTCATAGATATATGAGAATAAAGTAATATATTTATTAGAAAAAAGGCACAGATTTACAATGATAAAGTTGTAAATATTTGAGAAAAAAGTCATAGATTTATGAGAATAAAGTTATAGATATTTAAAAAATAAGTCATGGATTTACTTGTATAAAGTAATAGATGTAAAAAGTCATAAAAGTTGGTGATTCATGAGGGTCAAGTGATAGATATGTTGAAATTAAGTCATAGATTTAATAGGTTAAAATCATAGATTTGTTAGAATAAAGTCATGGATTTTCAAGAAAAGAACAAGGTCATAAAGCCAAGAGATTGAAATTATCATATAAAAAGATTAAATTCATAGATATATTAGAATAAAGTAATAGATGTATTAGAAAAAAGGCACAGATTAACAATGATAAAGTTGTGAATATTTGAGAAAAAAGTCATAGATTTATGAGAATAAAGTTATAGATATTTAAGAATAAAGTCATGGATTTACAAGAATCAGGTCATAGATCCAAGAGATTAAGATTAAAAAATGAAAAACAATGAATTCATAGATATATGAGAATAAAGTCACAGATTTATTGGAAAAAGGGCGAAGAATTACAATGAGAAAGTCGTAAACATTTGAGACAAAAAGTCATAGATTTATGTGAATAAAGTTACAGATATTTGAGAATAAAGTCATAAACACTTGGAAAAAGTCACCGATTTATGAGAATAACGTTAATATTTAAGAAATAAGTCATGGATTCATGAATGTAAAGTCATAGATATTTGAGCATGAAGTCAGAAGTTCATGCATGAAGAGTGTCAATTCAGAGCGTCCTGTATCTTTTCAGTATCTTTTCAGGGTCCAAACAATTATGACAACGTGATGTTTATGAGCCAAAAGATGAAGTGTTTGAGAAACCTTTAAAAAGTTTAAAGTTTGATTTGGAAATGTATGACTTTATTCGTGTAAATTTCATGTGGCCCTAACCCTTAGTTGTACCTTATCTGCAGCCAATCAGGACGATGCTCATGCATTTGAAATGCTTCAAATTGTTGAAATGGGGAGAACAAGTTTTCCTGAAGTTAAGCACTGACGGACTAAACAGATGCTCTTTAGACGAGTGAGTGTGCTGTTGTTCCAGGTTCATGTTACATTTGTATGTGAGAGGCTGAATCAAAGCAGTAAAACCTCAGCTTTGAAGAGAATCCAACCAGAGAGCTGTTAGATATTAAATCAACACACTCAGAGCTCTCTCTCTCTCTCTCTCTTTCTTTTTTCTGACCTCCCTTTATGTGAAGCAGTGCTGGATTGAAACACAAAGTCCCTTCTTTCTCCTCTGAGTCTGTGTACCAGAGCAGTTTCTGATGCCAGCAATCATAAACAAGACAGTAAGAACTAAAGCGAGGGACTGTTTTAATACAAGCAGAGCCAATTCTCTTTAAAGCTGCTCCAAGGTCTCAGAGAACAGAGGTGGAACTAAAACTGCCTCTGATGATGCTTCTGTGACGCTCTCATCTTAAACCGGTATCTGAATCTATTTTAGAATAGTGTAAAATAATGTTTCTGGCAGGTTTAAAGCCTCGTTGACTCTGTGTTTGTGGCTCATGCCTGAGTCTGTGAGTCAGCGTTTGCTTTAACCTTGAGGGGTTTATGATGCAGGGCGCCACTAACACATGTCCATAATTCCCTGACCAATTTTTCCATTTAATGAAGCTTAAATCTAGTTTGGATTGTTTTCTTTTCTTCAGAGCCTTTTAATCAATAAAATGTGTCCAAATGAACTTGCAGATTGCAGAAAAAGCAATTATAGTAGGTGCTTCCTGTGTTGCATTGAAATGAGTCTGCACACAAACGGCAGCTGTCAATCATCATAACACAAAACTTATAATTCAGTTTTTAATGTCTAATAACTAATGAAAAAACAGCTCCAATGAGAAAACGTTGATAGTAGAAGTAGAATTTCATTAAATCATTACAACAGAATAAATGTGCAAAATCCGGCAACTACAAGGCATTTCATGAAAACAACATACGTCAAAGGGTCACACAAAAGTCTGTCAGTTTTGCAAAGTGAAGGTAAAATATACGGCTAAAAAGATCATAAATTAAGAGCTGTTTGGGTGTCGAAAGAGCCGGCTCTCTGAAAAGAGACAAAGTTCTGAGATTACACTGAGCCTCTTTTGATGTAAAGAAACATTTTTCTGGTCCTGTTTTCTTAAATTTTGGAACAAAAACAGAATATGAACATCAGGCAGCTTATTTTCCTAAATGTAGGTTTTCAGATTTAGGTTCTGAAAACTTAATTCTCACAAAAGGCAATTCAGTTTTGTAGCATCAACATCATCTGTGTCACACCAGTGGAGCAGAAAACAACAGAAAAATACAGCGTGGCACAGGTGGTGAGAAAGAATATGCTGAGGATGAAAATAGAGACAGAGGGAGGCTATAAGTAGGTAGAGGTAGCAGGTGGATGTTAGCACAGCGGGGGGCCGGAGACGATCCTCACTCTGGGAGATGGAGTGAAATAAACGGACAGAAAATAGCAGTGAGGAGGACAGGCAGGGAGGAGAGGAAGAGAAGAGTATAGGTTGAGGAGAAGAGGGAGGAGGGGAGGAAACTCCTCTCGCTCAGCACGAAGGAGCCGACTCTCCGCCGCCGCGCTGCCTCTGAGCTTTATCTGGAAAATTCAGGTGATTAATGAAGGCGGCGTGGAGTTCTGCACGGAGAGAGTGAATGAGGGATGATCATCCTGAAAAGGCGATATACCATTCCTGTTTAAGTGTGGGGAGTATAATATATGAAGCTGCTGGGGGGGCTGCTTTAAATTCTATAGTGAGAGAGAAGAAGAAGGTTGAGCTGTTTAACTTCCTCTGTAGGGGTTCTCATCTTTCCTTTCTTTCTTTTTTCCTTTCCCTTGTGAGTTGGAGCTGTACAAGAAAACACAAACTCATAAATAAAGAAAAATGTCCAGCTGCATCTGCAAAAACTCAAGGACACTGATAAACAGTCTCAGCGCTGAGGCATTTTTTTATTTGGCATTTCATCGTATTAAATATGTGAATCACTTGTTAAACGTACTTAACGATAAAGTTTGAGTTATTCATTAAGGAAACAGATACAGCAGATGAAAGGTGAACCAGCTCTGCTCGTCTCACTTTAACAAACTGACACACTGATTTTGACTGACTGAGGCGTCTTAATGCTTCCACCATCAGCTCCTGCTCCAGCTCCGTGAGTCGACTGGAAGATGAACTTCCTGTGCAGAGGGCGCCGTGTTGCATAATACACCAGATGGTTGATGTTCACTTGTCCTTCATTTAAAACATTGTGTGTGAGTGAGTGTGTGTGTGTGTGTGTGTGTGTGTGTGTGTGTGTGTTAGTATTTGCATTCATACACATATTTGCATTGAGGTTCAACGAATCTTTCTGTGACTTAGAGTGAATCCTAAGATGCTTTTTGAACTTCCAAATAAACTGGCACCGTACTTTCATTAGTCACATCTTAACTACATCAATGAATTATTCTGACTGAGAAGAAAATTGACTGCAAAGTAAATGAGGCCTCCACAAGAACTGCTCCCCCTGGTGGCTGGCTGCAGTATAGATCAGTATCTGTCTCTTCATGCATTCAGACAGATTTTTCTTTCTCTTTTCTTTCATAGGTTAGTATTTGATTTGACGTAAAATGTTATATTTTATATTTTATCTATGCACAGGTTATATTTTCTATTTTCTTTTCTTGATTGATATATGGGCATGTGGGAGGTTTTTTTTTTTGGCTGCAAGTAATTTGTAATTTTGCAATAATGTTGCATACTATGTCTTGTATGTCTTTGAAACTGCTGCTTCTGGATACTGTGAATTTCCCTTGGAATCAATAAAATATCCATCTATCTGTCAATCTATTCCAGATTAGAAGTGGTAAAACTTAAAAAAATTATCACGCCTCATAGAAATGTTTCTCACATTGTTATGCTGTGGTGATATTACGTTTTTATTTGGCTGCAGAAAAAAAGGCTTATTGCTGCAGCTCTGTCTTTGTTGTCTTAGTTAGTTGATAATTCTTATATTATTATATTTACATATTCTTGAAACTTTTGCACCGTTCATTTTCTTGCATTGCTGCTGTGATTGTGAATTTCCCCTCTTGGGATAAAGTGTCTTGTCTTATCTTAAGGAGCCACACATGCATAAATGCCCACTGAGGGGCAAATTGATTGCTAAAGTGCCCTCTTTGGTTCCAAAGTTGTGCTAATGTGCCTTTTTTAGGATCCAAAATGCACATTAGAGTGCTGTCTTGGCTACTGAACCACACTGATCCGACCATTTGGCTGCATAAAACCAGATAATCTGTCCTCCTTGGAGCCAAAACACATTGTTGAGTACCCTCTTTGGAGATAAAATACACAAAAGTTCACATTTTGAGAGCAAAATTGAACACTTATGTGCCCTCCTCAGTGCTGAATTGTATGCACTGTATGTGATTTTTTTTCTCTTGCCCCCGGCCTTCAAAATGTCTGTGCACACCCCTGGTATGCACCGACTGTAACATAGTGTTTTCTGTCCTTGGAGAGATCAAGAAGGGCACATGGAGAGAAGGACAGAAGGAGGAATGAAAGGCAGAAATTTGCTGAAAAGCAGAGATTACTCACCTGTCTCTACCTCAGGCATCTGGAGAACTTCTCAGGTATGCAGCCAGCGCACGAGCTGACCCCTCCACTCACCTTTCTGCTTGAGCTGCTGCAATTTTCACAAAGTTACCCAGTAAACACACTCTGCCTTCAGGGGGAGATGTGACATTTATCCTGCACTACACTGCTGACGTATGGTTTCTGTTGTTGTTCTTGGGTGTTTTATGGTCTGTAGGTTCCCGTCCTTTAGGGCTGAGGTGTCAACACAAACTATGGGGCTCTGTACTATAACTCACACACTCTGACTTTGTCACTCAGCAAAGGTGTGGGAGGCTTTTTTATACTTCCAGTTCTAGTTGAAGCAGCTTTAATCTTTTCAAGGGGGGAGTTTGCACTTTTTTAAACTGTGGCAGCTTAATTTTCCTCAGATATGCAGGAAGATAAGTTTGATGTGTGACCCCCTACCTTGGGAAAACACTTATGAGCCAATAATGTTTCTGCAAAAACACATCACCATACTGCAAAAACTGAAATCTAAGCAAGTCATTTTGTCTTATTTTTAGTAAAAATTTGTCTTACTATTCTTGATTTGAGCCACATTTACTAGACAAGGTCATAAAAATGTCTCATTTCAAGTTTTTAAAGACAAAAATGAGGCATCAATTGCTTGCAACAAGTAAAAAAAAAAAATCTGCCAATGGGATAAGATAAGAGATTCTTGTTTTAAGACATCTTTCTAATTTCAAGAAACTCCCCGGGCGAATTCCTCTTATCCCATTGGCAGATTTTTTTGACTTGTTACAAGCAATTTACACCTCATTTTTGTCGTAACAAAACTTGAAATAAGACATTTTTATGACCTGGTCTGGTGAATGTGGCTCAAGTTAAGAACAATAAGACAATTTTTGACTATAAATAAGACATAATGACTTGCTTGGATTTCAGTTTTTGCAGTGCAAGTTGAACAAGATCCAAAACAAGAGTGAGATTATTCCTCTGAAAGGAGAAGAAGAAGAAGTCATTTGTCAGGTAGACACTGTGAACTGTCGTCCTGTTGAAAAACCCAGTCATTAGCACACAGGCCAGGGCCCTCAGTCATGAAGGACGCCCCCTGCAACATCTCCACATAGCCACAACTCTCTTGGGAGCACAAATACACAAAACTTTTCCTCTTGGGAGTCAAAATGTGTGCTATATTTTCTTTTTCTTCTTTTGCCCCCGTCCCTTTAAAAATATCTGTGCAAGCCCTTGCACAAGATCAGATGCTGTGATTTTATGTTGGACAAATATAGGCCGGGTTATCCTGAAGTTTTGAATCCGCAACGTTCTTTAAACTTCTCTCCTCCCAGAAGTCTCGAGTACTTGGTCGCTGCCACACATACGGACTCTAGGGTTCATATTTAAATACCCTCTGCCTTTGTCTGTTAACATCAGCAACAACCATCAAAATGACAGTTCAGCCATTGAAACGAGACATTGAAACGCAGCTGAAAACTTCACGTGCAAGCAGTATTTTACTAAGTAGACTTAAAGCAACAAATAAAACCTGAAAATTATACTATAAGTGTAAAAGTTTTGACATGGATAGAAGCAAAATCCTACAAATGTGTCCAAACTTTTCTGGGTATATCAGTGTGACATTCCTTTAACACAACAAGACATGATTATTAAAAGCGCTGATCTCTTCCATTTATCTACAGACACTTGTTGCTTGATACTCATGACACTGACTGAGTCGTCTTGCTGCTGCTCGGATTTTCCCATAATTCTTTGGTGGGATTTTCTGTCTCTCTCATCTGGATCATTGTTTCTTTTTCTCATCTGTCCCCAGCAGGGAGTGCTGTGTGTCAAATGGGTGTTTATCCTTCAGTCTCTGTAAAATCTGTTAATTCTAAGATTACAATACAACAGCTGGGCTCCTCTATAATCATCCACATTATTGTTTCTTCAGCTCTATTTGAATCTCTTAGTTCTCTTGTTTCCCGTAGATTAACAGAGCTACAGTCTCAGTTTTCCCTCCTGAAGCTGTAGAATAAGTTGCTGGTCTCCCGCTGGTTTCCCCTCTCAGCTTCCCCTCATGGTGCCTCATTAAGACGCAGAGAAACAAGAGCCTCCGACCCAACGCTGCTGTAAGAGCAGTCCTGACATGGAGCTGCTGCACCACATTATAAAGCTCTTTATGTAGCAATGAGCCTCCAGTAAAATATAATTTACCCACAGCATGTTTCCCAGTTTCTAATGTTCTGTGTTTTGTTATGTCCCAGTGAGATGTGAATGGGTGTTTCTTTCTCTTGTGTATTTTCTGAAAGCGGATGTTTGGCAACAAGCACTTGTTTTCTCTCAACTTCTGAAGGTCACCTCTCTGTCAAGTACAGCTCTTATAAAAAGCCGGAGAATTAGATTTCAATATGAATAATGGATTAACGGAGGCTCAGTTTTCAGCCCGCATCTCCTGTAGATGCTTTTTAATCTCTTTCAGTGTCTTCATTAAAGCTGTAGCTCTTCAGCCGACATTAACTGAGGTCAAACACGATGACTCGCTCCAGAATCATGAAAGCTTTTTGATTTCTTTTTCAGTCCTGTTATTCATAAATTTGCTCTGAGTTTTGTCTTAGAACAGCAAAGAGGACACAAACTCTCTTTTTGCTTGTGCACTTAAGACCAGCTGAAAAATTGCACTAACTTACATTTTGCACAATTGGATCTTAAAAAGGTGCACAGTAGGGTTTCAGAATATAAAAAGAATAAATAGGAGTGAGAAAAAAACCCTGTAAAACTTGCATAAGCGAAAAAAAGTTGGAAAAAAGGACTCAGGAATGAGGAGCTCCATCGTTCTTGTTGATCACTTCAAATATTTGTTTGTTCACGCTTGATGTGAGTGTTTCCAGTAGGTTCGTGTAACCATTGCTCCATGTTGTCTTGTTGAAAATCCCAGTGATTACCACACAGACCAGGGCCCTCAGTCATGAAGGACACCCCCTGTAGCCAGCATAGCCAGCCGTTGTTTGACGCCCCTGAACAACCATGAGCTTCATTGTTCCATTGAAGGAAAAAGCAGATTATAATGGCGCCCCCTCCACTGTGGCACATAGGAAAATTGTCCTCTTGGGAGCCAAAATCCCAAAAATTGCCCTCTTAGGAGCCTAAAAAATATGCAAAAGTGCTCATTGAGAGCAAAAGCCTGAGCTAAAATGTCATCTTAGGAGCCAAAATGTGCAAAACTGCCCTTGTAGGAGCAGAATTGTGTTTTAAAGTGCCCTTTTGGGAGCCAATACATGCAAATTGTCCCTCTTAAGCCTCAGGAATATACAGAGTGCTCTTCTGGGAGCAAAAACATTTTGGAAAGTGCCCTCTTGGAAGCCAAAAAAGTCGTAACATGTCCTCTAAGGCCAAAAGAATATACAAAAGTGCTTCCCTTAGGAGCAAAAATATGCAAAAATGCCCTTTTGGGAGCAAATACATTTTTGAAATGCCCTCTTGGAAGCCAATAGAAATATGCAAACATGCTCATTTGGAGCATTAGCCTGAGCTAAAATGTCATCTTCAGAGCCAAAATGTGCAAAAATGTCCTTGTAGGAGCTAAAACAGGTTTTAAAATACCTCTTTGGGGGCCAAAATGCACCAGTGTTTCCTTGTGGGAGGCAATGTATGCAAATTGTCCCTCTTAGGGCAAAAGAATATGCAGAAGTGCTTCTCTTGGGAGCAGAAATATGCAATGATGCCCTTTTGGGAGAAAATAGGTTTTTGAAATGCCCTTTTGGAGGCTTAAATGTATGCTAAAGTACTCTTTTGGGAGAAAATTATGCAATAGTAGCCTTTTGGGACCAAATCAGGAGCTAAGATGTGCTCTTGACTGCAGAAATGTGTAAACGTTTCCTCTTGGGAGCCCAAATGTGTGCTGTATTTGTTTTTTTGTTTTTTTTCTTTTGCCCCTGCCTTTCGAAATGTCTGTGCAAGCCCTTGGTTATGAGCTATGTTATTATTGGGGCAATGAAGATGTATACTATTACTGAGACAATACTTCTAGATGGAAAGTTTGGAAAATTGTGATGTAAAAATGGAGTCATGGCCTGAGTAAGGTTGGGGACTGACGGTCGACCACTTGACTTTTTGTTCCACAAACCTCTGGATCTTTGAAGAAATTCAAAGTGTCTGTCTGACTGTGTGATGGTGTTGTGTTGTGAGAGGTTTTGATTACGCAGCTCAACAATCGACCACGTTCAAAGAGAGAAAGAATTTTAGCCTTTACCATCAGGAGGTCATGACAGAGTGAAAACCAGACAGAAAATGATGAGCGAAGAAAATGTTTCATGACAAGAGATGTTTTCTACACACGGACACTTTTGTCTGTGTTCACAATGATCGTCTCTGAAACTACAGTATTATATTTCTGCTCGTTCTCTATTAAAAAATGACATTTCAGAGATAGAAAAAGAAAAACGAAACCTTGAAGACTGTTGTTGAATTATCACTTTCTAATAGAATTTCTGCAGTTTTCTTTAGACTTCATATTTTCCTTATTTACATCCTGATTTCTTGTGTTGTGTTTGGATGTTTGCGAATCCTTGCAGGTGTTTTTGTCTTTTTTGAAAGTCACCTTGAACCGAAGCTGTTTTTCTACTTTAGCTGTGAGGAAGCGAGCGATGGATAATGTGTGTTTTTCTTCTCCTGCTTTACACGGTGATGGTTGAAGTAATTCTTGCCTCACAGTCATGCAGCTTCCACCACAAAGCGAGAAATGTTTCGGGGAAACAGTGTAGATATTTTGAGAGTAGAACAACTCGCTAACTGCGAATCTACGGGTTTTGAATATTCCGCGTTACTCTGTCTTTTTTTAGAGAGTCCAAGAAAATCTGTGTCCACTCTCAACTAACAGCCTTGAAGGTTATTATAGTTTCCTCAGTGTTATTCTTTGGATGGCTAACTTAAATCCCAGGTGTGAAATAAACTCAGATCTGTTTTCTTCGACAATATTCTGCAGGCGTACGATGTGAAAGAGCATGCAAACCATTTTTAGCCCAGACGCTCGGTGCCGCTTTGCATTTGAATGATCCTCTGTCTTTACATATCTCTGCAGCGCGAGCACTCACACAGAATAGATGGTCGTGTAAGAGCGTTCCTAATGTATTCCCTGTAAATGGGCTTTCTGCAGACTGAGGGATGTTTCCCAGACGTGTGTATGTGCATGTGTATTACACCTCCCTGCATTTCTCTCCATCATTCTGATCGTCTCTGCTGATTTTAAGACTTCCTTTTTGAATAAGTGGTGCATTTTTCACAAACAAATCTTTTTTTTTTTCCCTGAGTGTTCACGGTTTCTCTCTCACCTCCTCTGTCTCTCAAGTGTAAATTTAGATGTAGTGTTAATATCCGCCTCCTTGCAGAAGCTCAGGAAAAAAAGAAAAGTCATTACCATAAAATAAGTTCCTGGATGTCACAAACTGCCATTAAGCTTTTCCTGGTGCACTAATTAAGCAGGTTGATAAGTACGCTCCTCTTCTATTTTAAGCTCTGGTTTCCAGCCCTTAATAATGTTATCCTTGGATGACTCTTTTTTTCTTCCGTCTGAAACTATTTGAGGGTTTTCTTCTGAGCTCGATTGTTTCAAGTTGGAAATTCAAGACTTGATTTGTCTCAAAGTTATCAAATTTGATGTATTACAGTTCAGTAAGTTTCTGACATAAATCTTTGAGCTTATATAACTTTGTCTTTTCTGCTTAAGATTTGTAACAGGAGGGGAAAAAAAAATAACTTTCTCTATGTTTTAAACCAAAGTCTTTCAAAAGAGAAATGTTATTGTCTTTGATTTGATTTGATTTGTGGATGTCACTTCCTGATTGTTCTTTGGGATGATACTGAAATCATAAATACAGTCATATTGAATTTCAGTCAGTGAGAAAATGTACTGAGTAAGCCCAACACATCCTAAAGTGTCCTCTTGGGAGCCAAAATCAACCTTTCAGATGCCAAAACATGGGCTGGAGTGCCTTCTTGGGAGCCAAAATACACTAAAGTGCCGTCTCATGTGTGAAATTATCCATGTTAGAATCAAACCTGTGCTTTGGTGCCTTCTTGGGAGCCAAAACATATGCTAGAGTTTCCTCTTGGGAGCCAAAATGTGCTAAAATGCTCTCTATGGGGCCAAAACATACACCAAACTTTCCTCTCAGGAGCCAAAATGCATGATAAAGTGAACTCCATGGTGCCAAATCTGTACTTATGTGCCGTCTTTAGAGTCAAAAAATCCTAAAGTGCCCTCCTAGTTGGCAAACTACACCAATCTACGTCTTTGTCTGAATCCAAGACACATGCTACATTGACCCCTTGGTAGCCAAAATACACTTAACTGTCCTTTAAAAGGAACCCTGGCTACCAGAACGTCATTTTCCTAAATAATCAGTGTTTTTAACAGCTACATAAGAACGATAATAAAATCTCTCAAAATATCTTAGTTTGTATAAGAGTTGAAAAAATATTTTCACCTGTAGGCCGCCATTGTTGTTTACGCCACAATAACGTCTGGGTAGTGACGTCATATGGTTGCACCGGGCTCGATCTCATACAGGATCATATAAGTCCTGGAGCGGACTTCAGTGGTTTCCCGAGGAAGTTTTGTGGGTTTGTGTTGGAAAATAGTCGGCACAGCATTTGGCTTTAGTCTCCGTTTATAATGACCCACACCTGTCAGCTCTTTCATCAGCATGGGCCGGCTAAATGCAGCAAATGCTTCTGGGGAGAAGTGGCCAGAACATAGCCGCGGGNATCAGTTATTCCTGTGTGACCTTTTCAGCCACCACTTTTTATACTCTTTGTTATGTCGCTCTTAATCACTGCGCACATCCTGGCAGAATATCTTGCGCTATAAATAAATTTCTCTGGCGTGTCACACTTCTAATTGTCATGTTCAGCCGTGAGAGAATCTTTCCCGCTGACGCTCTTAAAGCTGAAACTCTAATCTCATCCCGGCGTGCAGACCCCAGCACACGGACATATTTATACAAAGGTCAGAGAGCAATTGTCACGTAAATGTTAAATTATCTGGCCTGAACTGTGAAGGAGAAACAGACAGAAGAAGTGGAAGCGGAGCAGCGGTGATGATGGGATTGTGCTGAAGCCTCGGTGGCTGAAAAGCGATAGAGTGTTCTAGATTTTCAGGGGGTAAAAATAGCTGCAAATGTCAGGTTTTACATCCTATTTAATACATTTTGTTTATGCCAGCAACATAAGAGCATGCCAGCGTAAATGTCAGCAGCAGGAAAACAGTGAAAGAAGAAAAGGAAAAGAAACATTTTTCCTTACGATTCATCTGAAACAAAAACAAACGGTTTTGTTTCATGAAGTAGAAATAAAAAGATTCCATGCAGTCAGTCTAACAAATGTATTGTGAATGTAAAGCGCAGATGTTCGTTCTCCATCCTTTTTCAGGTGAATGGAGTCAGGCTGAAATAGGCCTCTGAGGCAAACACATGGCACCTGTCAGTCACTGCTCAGGGCAGAAGTTAACATCTGTCTTCTCCCAACTGAAATGCAAACATAGTCACATTAAAAGCTTCAAACGAGCCCAAAAAGGAGTCTTTGGGGGATATTGCCTCATCTAATATACGACAAAGAATAGATTAAACTCATAATGACTCTGAGCTGTGGCGGTTTCCAATTTTGTCATTAAAAAGACAAAATCTGCACAAAATAACAACACTACTGAGGTTGGACGCAGTAAGAGCGCGGTTCTTAATTTCTTCAAAGATCCTGATCCTTATTGAACAAAAAAGTCGAGTTGAAGACCCAAAGGCTGTTCGTAAAGACACGAGACGATCCTCGACCCAAATGAAGGTCATTACTGGAGCCATAATGGCGTCTGAGAGAGAGGAGCTTTAAGAACAAAAAACTTTTCAAAGGCCTCGTCTCCTTCCACTAAATCGCCCGTTTGGACTTTGACAGAGAGCATCATGGGACATTGAAAGATGGAAGAAAGTTTGATTCTGAGGTGAAAAAATTGAACCTTGATGGTCCTGATGGCGTCCAACGTTACCGTCATGATCCCATGAGATCCCACTGAGATGTTTTCTAGGCGGCACAGTGGAGGGGGCATCATGATCTGCTTTTTCTGAACAATGCACGGGGCGTCCTTCATGACTGAGGGCCCTGGTCTGTGTGCTAATGACTGGGTTTTTCAACAGGACAAAGCTGCAGAGGAATGATCTGGCTCTTTTGGATCATCCTGCATGTTCCCCTGATCTAAATCACATTGAGAACATTATGGGATGGATGGAGAGGGAAGTTTACAAAAATGGATGTCAGTTCCAGACAGTGGAGGCCAAACATGAAGCATCTTCACCACTTGGAGCAACGTTCACACGAACCTCCTGGAAACACTCACATCAAGAATGAACAAACAAGAACAGTGTAGCTCCTCATTACTGAGTCATTTTTTCTCTGTTATTATTTTTGCCTTCCACCAGCTACAACCCATTCACCTCCTCTGTCCAACACTCAGGACTTGTGTGTGTGCACGTGTGTGTGTGTTTGCATCCACGTGTGCATGCAATCCTCGATTTGACGCAGCAACAGCTGGCACTCAGACCTCAGACCTGCTGTGTTCATGCATCTCAGAGACCAGTGGAGAAGTGAAATCACTAAGTGCTCCTCCAGTTATGTATCAGAATACACCATAACAAGCACACAGACTCTCAGGAAGAAGAAAAAGTGCTGTTTCTCTGAACGTATCCACAGTGTCTGTGTTCATGTTCTCGACCATTAAAGAGCTGAAAGCACTGAAGTCTTCATTAACACATGACATTCATTATTTAAATGCACAGAAGGCTTTATGTCTTTGCAGCTTTCATGAGTGTCTATTTGTGTTTGAAGTGGTGGAAGATACTTTGTGTGCAGAGGCGAGGAGATTGAAATGACAGGTCACACCATTCCTCTGCAGGAACACGTTCCCTCAGGCTGTCTGTTCATGAGAGATGAGCTGCAGAGGTTGTTGGGGGGGTGTCGTACTTCCCGCCTGTGCTCTCTGCTGAATGGAGACATGTCACCTTTTGGTTCAGGTGTAAAAATGATTCATTGACATCGTTGTCAGACACATGCGTCACTTTTTTCTATGGCAGTTCCTGGTGCAAATGGCACATGTTCGGTATCTTTAATTCTTCTCTGACTCATGTCTTTCATCAGTTCCAGGTGGCAACTGTAAGAGTCTGTTAATCTACCTGCTGTGTTTTTTAAATTTAACTTCAGTTAGCTTTAACCTCTTCAGTGAGGATGCAGTTCATCATTCAGACCAGTAATGGCCAATGTTTTCAGTCTTTTTCCACACGATGATAATATTAACTCGTCTTTTAAATGTGCATTTATCTGCATGGTTTCACATAACTCTGAGCTTTTCACCCCCTGACTTTGAATTCATCTTTTCTCCCCTAAAAGCAGATTTTCCATGTAAGAAAAAACCCACAGGACCAGTTTTCTATCCACTCTTATTACTTTTCAAGGTCACTGATATAAATCCCAGCATTCACTGCTCCTACAAAAGATGCATTCTCAAGCAAACTCTTTAACCTGCATGATCTGGACCAGAATGTTTGGATGAATTTATCTCAGAGACACACAAGGTTACCGGCTGTTACAAACAGGAGCAAGACTTTTGCACGCGCACCCAGATTTTCAGCACATTTTTTTCCACGTGTGTCACTTTAAGGGCACCACCTGGCTGAAACTGGCCCACGTACAGCTTTAATTTAGCTCACAGGGTCAGAAGCCGTGGACCTCTTGTGAATATGATTCCATGATTCAGCAACCCCATTGAAACAGTGAAATAGTCGCAAAAAAAACAAAAGAGTAATCATAAATGGTGCACAAAGGGAACAGAAGTCACCCAGAGGTTAGTGGGTGTTTTGATGCAGATGTGAGATCTTCACCTGCAAACACAACCACGTGTGATAAAAAAAAAAAAAAAATCTACAGAGTAAAAGAACTGAATCAGTTTTGGTTTGGGAGGGTTGAGCTGGAGGCTTAAAAAATTATAAAAGTTTCTGAGTCAACATTTTAGTGGCTGACATCAAGGCAGAAAGACTGGAGACCTGATCTATGTTTAGCACGTTTGAAAGACAGGTGCAAACTTGCGCAGTATTATGCACAAATGGCTGCACTCATTGTGGACTGTAATAAATGAGAACAGTAGAAACATATCCACTAATGCCATTTTCAAGCTTCTGGATGAGCTATGGGCTGATTTGAAGCCAAAAAGGAGCCATGCCGTATCTCCTATGGGAAAAGCTCCTTGCAGGACTGCATTTATTGTGTACGGATCATTCCAGCACACCAGCACAGTTAGTGCCCGTGTCTCCCAAACATATCCACTAATGCCATTTTCAAGCTTCTGGATGAGCTAAGGGCTGATTTGAAGCCAAAAAGGAGCCATGCCGTATCTCCTATGGGAAAAGCTCCTTGCAGGGCTGCATTTATTGTGTACGGATCATTCCAGCACACGAGCACAGTTAGTGCCAGTGTCTCCCAAAGTACTTTATCTGGTGTTTACCCAGGTGTTGAATACTATGTCACACAGGAGGGGCCAGTATATCCAGTTACTACCCACTTGGGACGTAGTGAATGACTCAAAACGCAGATATTTATTTTGTAATTTTGTATTTTAATGCAATTAAACAAAAACAACAACAAAAACCACCATTAATGAACTGAAATATTCTGAAACAAACAAAACCCAACAACACATGCAATCATAGAATATCACCTGCAACACGTCCCCTACTTGTTTGAATGGTAAAACATAGCTATATTATAATTTCCAACAGTTCCAGGAGTTCATATAATTTTTCATTTCAGTTTTCATATATTTCAATCATTATGGATTTGATGTTTTTGTGTAAAAAAGGACATGGTACTGTGTAGTAGTAGCTTTTCTCCAAAAAATAATGTTGTATGTCTTAAAAGTTAACTTTCCCTGCTCTCTGAAGCATTTTTGTAAGAATTGATTACATATTTATTTATGTGAAACAAGTTATATATACAGTCTAAATAGATATGTAGTTTAAAATTAGGGATAAACTATTATAATGAGATATTTCTTTACACCTTCCCAGTATTGCTTACGGTCAAAATCAGCCTGACTGCTACTGGGAAAGTATAAAATATGAAGAGTACTTAAGGGTTAAAAAAAAACATCAGGAGTTTAATTTGATGTGAATGATGTGATACACTGATTCCCAACCTGTGGTCCGCGGCCCCATGGTGGGCCGCCAGGGTCTTACAAGTGGGCCTCCAAATCATTTCCAAAATAGCATAATTTTAGTGCAGGGTGATAATATAAAGATACAAATATACAGAATAATGAATGATGTTAGAACCGAGATAAGTTTTAAAACAAATTAAAACTGTTCAAATAGTCATATAGAAAAAAAATCTTTAAGAGAACATGTTAGAGCCCAGTATGTAACATGACCCAAAATGCAACAACAACCTGAAATGCACAAAAAAAAAAAAGAAAAATAAATAAAACCGAAAATAACAAAGTTGCTGGGCCGGAAAGTCACAAAAAGAATGCAGTACAACCCAAAATATAATAACTGACCCACAATGTAACAACTTGTCACACTCTGTACTTATTGGGTCAGAGGTGGGCCGCAAACATTTTTCAGACCCAAAAGTGGGCCCTGAGTTGGAAAAGGTTGGGGACCACTGATGTGATGTTATTTGTTTATTATGTCATGAACTATTGGCAGTGTTGTTGTGGCACAGCTGATGAGAAGTATATTTAATGTGAACTTTGTCTCAAGCCTGAAGCTTGATATATTTTAGTCCGACATTACTCAGACTGGTGGAATAAATCTCTCACTTCCGAGGTGTTTTCACAGGAAACACTTTCTCCTCACTCAGCAACTTTTCCCTGAAGAAAATCTCAGTATGTTTAGTAAACTGCTCTTCGTTCCCCCCCCCGCTGAGAGCAGAGCTGAGTGTTTGTGTGTATTGAGCTGCTTGTTTAATAAACTGCCTGAGCCTGTCGTGGGGGAGGAATACAGAAAGTCCCATCTGCAGGACTGAGTTCAGCTCCGAGCGCTCATGTAGAGCAAATGTCATCACCTGCTGTGGAATCATTGCATCCTCTTCCTCTTCTTTTCTTCACTTCAGTTCACTTCAGCGTTCTCCTCATTTAGCCTTCTCTTCCCCCTCAAGGTAATCGCTTCTTCTCTGTCCATCCTCCCCCCTCCTCTGCGCTCTTATTTCCTCATCTCTGGTCTCAGGACGTCGGTCTCAGACAGATGGACTCACGCTGGAGTAAAAAAAGCCTCAGGTGGGGGAAGGACATGCTTCAGCAGAGTGTCAGCTCATCATGTCTTCTCCCTTCTCGTGTCTTACTCTGCGTCTGCTGCTTTGTCGCGTCCCCTCTGAGCCGAAGGGTCAATGAGGTCACTCCTCCGCTTCCACCCTCTGTCGCTCTGTGTGTACAGGCTTGTTTACAGCTTTGGATGGCAGAATAAATGAGACTCCTGTGGGAGCTGAGAGCAGCACATACATAAACCATACACACACACACACACACACACACACACACACACACACACACAGGCACAAAAACAGGTCAGGCAAAACTCTGGACGTGGTGGCGCATAAAGGTATGGACAGAAACATGCAGCTGATGGTGATGCAGCTACAGGAACACACAGGCTTTCTGCAGAGAGATTCAATTTGGAAACAGGAAAATTCTGAATTAGAAAGTGGAAATGCTAAGATTAAGTTGTTTTGGGCTCTTATATAAGAATGTTCAAAAGTTCAGGGCTGGAGTGGGACATGTTTTCAGCTCTGGAGTTTCAAGCCTCAGATGTTCTGTTACGTCACGACACAATCCATAAAATTGAAGTGTGTTTGTGTTTTCTGATTTGTTGTTGTGTTTTCTGCAATTTTATGCACAGACATTTTGATGGGCAGAGGCAAAAAAAGGCACACATTGCACAAATTTGGCACCCAAGATTGCACACTTGGGTATTTTAGCTCCAAAGAGGGCACTTTAGCACATGTTTTGGCTCCAGAGAGGACCACTATTCACATTTTGACTTCTAATAAGGTGTTTCAGGTCATGTTTTGACTGCAAGGAGGGACCTTGGGCATGTGTTTTGACACCTGAGTTGGCTCTTGAGTGTTTTTTTGGCTCCCATGAGGGCCCTTCAGGACATGTTGTTGCTCCCAGTGGGGGGAATGTAACATATTTTGTTTCCTACGAAAGCACTTAAGCACATGTTTTGTCTCCAGAGATGACTCTTATGCACATATCAACTCCTTAGAAGGAATTATAGCACACAATTTGGCTCCCAAGGGAGAGCATTAGCATGTTTTTTTGGCTCCTCAGATGGTACTTTTGTGTATTTTGGCTCCCAAAAAGGCACTTAAGCACATGTGTTTGCTCCAGAGATGACTCTTATGCACATATTAACTCCTAAGAGGGAATTTTAGCCTACTTTGTTTCTCAAGACAGCACTTTAGCACATGTTCTGGATCCAAAATCGGCACTTGATTTTTTTTGTTTTGTTTTGTTTTGCCTCCCAGAAGGGCAGTTTGTTATGTTTTTTTTTTACCAGCCAAAAGGGCTGGTGAGTGTAGTTTGCCAACTAGGAAGGCACTTAAGCACATTTTGGCTCCCAAGAAGACACTTTAACTCAACTTTGGCACCAAGAAGGGCACTTAACTGTGCTTCTTTCAACAATTTCAGCCAGAAGCTTGTCTCTGCATACCTTTGTTTTTTTCTGATTTACAGTTTTGAGTTGCACTTTAGGGCCACTGTATGCCCAAGCCTCTTTAACTCTCTCTGTCTGGACTTTCTTTTCATCTGGCAAATTTGTCTTGATGAGAAAGTTATTAAGTTTGGGTACATGTGACTGCAATTGACTGAAACTTCTTGCTCTATTTTTTTATTCTCACCTTTTTAGCACCACCTTTGCTTTTCATACTGTCCATGTCCTTGTGTTTGTACTCGCTCTCATGATCCTCTGAGAAGCTGCACATGAGCGTGCACAGACGTGTAAAAAGAGCTGACAGTGCAGGCGTCCCAGGAACAGCTTAAGTCGCTTTTGTTATATATTTTAACCCAGTGTTATGACTACACATTAACCCTTGAGGCCCTAAATCCTGCCAGTCTAAGTGGAATTGTCCAGATCCTCCAGATTAGCTGCAAGGGTCACGGGGACGGTACAACTTTTATTGCAAACTGCAGGAAATTGTGTTTTTACTTCTTGAACAATAATGAAAACCCTTCAATAAAAGACTTGTGCTACAACTGATTTGAGCCAGATCTCAAAAACCTGTCAAAAGAGGTTTTTGTTTCCTCACCTCCTCTTCATTAATTCTGCATGTCTAAAGTATAAATCTTTCATGAAGCTGATCTAGCTTTTTTTTTTTTCTTTTTGCACAATGTTCGGATCCATTTTTTATTTCCTGCCGTCAGTTTGTTTGTTGATGCCGTGTTTGTTTTTGGTGCGTGAACTCTTCACCTTGTTTTGTCCCTGACGCTGACAGTAACTGATCTAATGGTCTCTCTACCTTCACCTTCTCTCGCTCTGACAGCTCAGGCTTTGATCAAACATGACATCTGTTTCGTCTTCTTTTATCCTGCACTTTTCAAAAGATGATGGACTGAGAACAACAACTGAGATTATCAATGAGTTTGGGAATAAATCACTCTGTTTTTTGAGATTCTCTGTGATTGTTTTGTCTTCTGTTTCTCATTGTTTGTTTGACTCCACTGACAGTTCTGCTTCCCAGCTCTGTCCTATTAGTGTCAGCTTTTGTTATTTTTCTGTCTCTATAATATTGTTTCTGAGTTCAATCTCTAATTGATCTCTTCCTCTTTCATCCGTCTTGTCAGAGTTTGTCAGTGCTGCTGGGGGTGATGCACCTTATCTTCATCCACCTGTCCTACCTGATGGTTGGATTCACTCTGAAATTCTGCCAGACCTTTTTTGGAGAGTATCAAACTTTACATTTTTGGGAACATAATAATATGAGCAACAGAAAAAAAATGTTTCCATTTACTTTGATATCGACCATCTTGAATTCTACAAAACGCCCGTACCCTGAATATTCACTCTCCTTTCCACCAGAGGAATCCAGAGTTCAAACATATTAAAAGTGTTGTTTCATCAAATTATTCCAAGTGGTGAAATCTTTCCTGTAAAGTCCGTTGTTTGTCTGTCTGTCGTGTCCGTTCTCATCAATAACAGCAGCTTCACAGTCTTAGAGCATTTCCTCCTCAATGTCAATCTGACAAAGCTGCAAGTCTTTGTTTCCTGAGACTTCTGGCTACAAGACAGCAGTGTCTCCTTCTCGATACACGAAGTTTTGATGCCAGGAGAGCCTGATTTATACAAGAAATGCTCTCTGCTTGACTGGCTAGTAGTGTTAGCTGGAGCAACACTGCAAAAAATCTAAGCAAGTCATTATGTCTTATTTGTAGTAAAAATTGTCTTATTGTTCTTAATTTGAGCCACATTTACTAGACCAGGTCATAAAGTGTCTTATTTCAAGTTTTTCTTTATGACAAAAACAAGGTGTAAATTGCTTGTAATAAGTCAAAAAAATCTGCCAATGGGATAAGACGAATTTGCCCTGGAAGTTTCTTGAAATTAGAAAGATGTCTTAAAACAAGAATCTTTTATCTTATCCCATTGGCAGATTTTTTTTTTTTACTCGTCACAAGCAATTGATGCCTCATTTTTGTCTTTAAAAAACTTGAAATGAGACATTTTTATGACCTTGTCTAGTAAATGTGGCTCAAATCAAGTATAGTAAGACAAATTTTACTAAAAGTAAGACATAATGACTTGCTTAGATTTCAGTTTTTGCAGTGAAGAAGCCGAAAAAAGACAATTAATTCCACTTAATGTGTGTAAAAAGAGCAGAACAATCCGTCACCAGGAGCTATAATTTCATGATTTTTAGCGAACCTTTTCACAGAGAGAACAAAGTTGACCACAAAGAGGACACTGAGCGCTGAAACAACTGGTTTTGTTTGCAGGAAAGTGAGGATGCGTCTGCTAGTGTTTGGACACCTGAGACTAAAAACCCTCTAACTCTGACAAAAGTTTACCTAGAAAGCTCAAATTTCTCCCAGATGTAGATGAGAAGGTGTAGAAGTGATGTGGTGGATGTTTTATGCCTGACATGAAGCACCTTAAAGTTAATGATGTTCAAAAATTGGTCATAAAAAATGAAGAAAATAGTGTTTGAGCTGCATTTATCCTGATGTGGACTTTAGCCACATATAAAAACAGTTCTACAGTTATAAGCTCTGAAACATAGTGGGATGTAAGGGGTTAAGTTAAAATCCAACAAAGTGAACATCACTATGCTCAACATGGTGGATAGAAAGGGGCTGATCAAATTATCAGCGGCATGTTGGGATCTGGTCAAGGAGGCCAAACGCCGTCACATGTTGGGCCACGTTTGCCCCACTGTCTACTGGTACACACACACACACACACACACACGCTGATAAACTGAGTACTCTGGGTCATGTAAGAACAAAGTGAAGGTCAAGCTTCCTGCCCATCTCTGCAATTTCCCACGTAGTATCAATCAATCCACCGCTGCACACACACACACACATTCACTCGTCATGTATCACACTGACACAGAGGTCAGATCTGCACACAGAGACCTTGACTTCCCCCTGAATCATATTCTTTTCCACCCACAACTGAAAAGCAATCATTCAGCACTAATATACAGTATAAGCCCAATGTCAGATTTATTTCATGTTTCCGTGGTCTAATAAAAGATGAAAAGTGAAAGAATCCAACCTCAGCAGCGTCTTCCAGTTTGTGGTCGTCTGACCCCGGACTCAGTCACAAAACACCAGCCTGTAAAAACCTCCACACAGGGTTTAAGCACAGCCAGGTCTGCCTTTACTTTCTTATTCATGAATTCAATACCCAGCTCCTGTTGATGTCTGAGCCAATGAAGACCATGTTTGTTTATGTTGTAAAAATCAAAGAATCAGTTCTGAGAGTTGGACGGCGCCTGCAAAATGCCTCAGGCGGTGAGATTTTCCCTCAGGTCTTCCAGGACTCCTCTCTCTCTCTCCCTGTAAAGAGCTGACTAATTATAGTGTCTCCATGGTGTTATGAGTCTCATAACAGCTCACCTTTCCTTTCTGCACAAGTTATTTTCTGCTTGGTAGGATAAAGATAATTGCCTCACAAATGGTGCTTTATGAAGAGATCAGTTTACTGGCGAACACTGGTGCTTGGCCGGTTAATTTACCAGTAAACAAACAAACTGCAGACAAATGCTTATGTTCAAATTTTCAAGGATTTACAGGGAATCACTTTTCTTTTGAGAACACTTTTGTGGCATCATCTCATTACTCATCCTGGATCCAGTAGTTTTCTCGTTGTTCTCAGCGCTTCCACGCGCAGATTCTGTCAGAGTTCATTCTCAGTGTCTGGTTTGTGCACATCCTCCACGTCCCACAGCCTCATTATGCAGACTGAAGCGTGTATTGATTCCCAGAGGCTTGTGTCTCCGTACAACAGAATAACATAAATGCATAAACACTATTGAGAAAAACAAAAACAAAAACAAAGCATCGAACTAGAACGGCTCACTTTAAAATTCGTCCGAAACTGAAGTTATACTGTGACTTAGTTTCATTTGTTTTCAGCATAAGAAAAGTGATAACTTCCATAAACACACTCCTGATCAAAATCTCAAGATAGGAGAGATCTGGATATGGCCTCAAAATGTGTATGCCTGTCATTTTCACTGTTTTTTTACTTGTTGTGTCATCCTTATGTTTCTTTTCAGTTGTCTCTGTTAGTGCTCACTAAGTGGAGTTCCACCTCCAGTTTTGTTGTTGCTGTGCTACAATGACAAATGAGCACTTTATCTTTTGGTCACACACACACACGCATGTATTATCTGATAAAGATGAATCAGTGAAACCAACGACAGTGAGATCACACCCTCATATTCCACCCAGTTCAGGTTAATACTTTGCTGAATAATGAACCTGCTGCTTTTGAAAGTTACATAAATCATGTTGTCAGAGTTATTGATAAGCTGCAGCAGCACACACCAGGCAGCTGTTCGGCTACATTTAACCAAAATCTGACACACAGAGGAAGAGGAAACACACACACAGTGAGAAACAGCAGTATCTGCAGTGTGTGAGGTTGAAGTCCAGAGCTGATATTCTCCTTCTCTCCTCACTGAGAGCGTCCTGCTCCTCTCCTCTCTTTATCAGGAGGAAGAGCAGCTCCAGGCTTAACTCTGCATGCGCTCTCTCTTTTTTTGGAGCAGATTTAAGCTTTTTGTAGTAATCTTTTAAGTCCAGCAGTGATATAAATTGGTCACAGAGGGGTTGTATGATGTTTATTATGAATGCTTATCCATGAAAATCCCCAAACACAACAGAAAACAAACCATCCTCTCAGTTTGCTGATTTTAGAATCAAAAAAGCACATTGTACGTTAAACAAAAACTCTGACCTCCTAATTTCGAGATGACCTGTGTAATGGTGTAATGGTAAACCGTGCTTTTAAAGCTCGTGTAGCATTAGCCGTGATTAATCTGATGATTAGGTCTTACCAAGCCATGAAGAATCAGTTTACACAGAGGGAGACATTTAACCGTCCTTGCTTTATATTAAACGTTCATCCTGCCCAATAACAGTAAATTCAGCTCCAGGGAGCCTGAAAATCATGAGCCTGTCAAACCTCATTAGAAATTATGGGAACTTTGGAAACGTCAGCACAGTTTAGTGTAGAGTAACTTTTAAAAATTTGATGCCTTACCCCTTAATTGTTTGTTTTTATCCAGCTCTGCCCCAATTATGTGGTCAGTAAGCAGCGTAATAAGAGCCCCAAGATGACAGGAAATTGGAAAGTGGTCTTGCATGCTTT
Organism: Thalassoma bifasciatum; assembly: GCA_008086565.1. NCBI lineage: Eukaryota > Metazoa > Chordata > Actinopteri > Labriformes > Labridae > Thalassoma > Thalassoma bifasciatum. Next base: position 431,799 of record RPOG01000227.1, read on the forward strand.
CATTGCTTTCTGCACTCTTTCGTCAATATCCAATTATCCTCTCTGTTGCTGTTTATACCAATAGCTTGGGAATTAAAAACATGCCTCATGAGGGCATTGTTTTCTAATTGCAACAACACAGAGTGACTCTGGCCGTTGATCAACCATTAATGGCTTTAAATAGAGTTAAGATAATGGTTGAGATGGAACAGAAATTAGATCACAGTTTTCCTGTAAAAAGGCTCTTTTGCTGTAATCAGATCGGAAAGGAGGACGAAGAGACAAAGGCGAATAGATTCACGTTTTTTTAATTAAAGATATATTTATTCTTTCTTGCAAAAAGTTTTTAAAACAGTAAAAATGTTGTGCAATGCAAATTAGGTCCAAGCACAGATCTAATTGGTGCAACTCAAGACACTTTAGGAAGTCTTTGTGCAAGTAAAGTGATTTTTATTTCCTTCTTTCCCTGAAAAACATTAATTCACTGTGTTTTTGAACATGTCATGTCCTTGTTGTAATTTTACTACAAGGAACGTGTTTGTGGTAGTTCACAGACAGTAGGGCTAGGACGATACACTTTTGGCCTTAAACCTCTGTCTTAAAAATGTAATGGAAATGCATAATAATGATAATGATATAAAATAAAAGGCTGTTTGGTGATGTAAAGATCAGAAAAGATAACATCACAAGACCTTGACAGTACATCTGAAGTCATTACAGACTCTGTTTCAGCCTCCTTTCAACCCAGGCTTAAAAAGAATGCCCTACATTTTTGCCCAGGACAAAAAAAAAAACAGAAGGCAAACAGTCTGTGACGTGCTGTTATTGTCACAGTGCTGAAGGAAAAAGTTTGATTAAAAAAAAGACAGCTTAAAAACTTCCTTGTGTTGGTGTTTGTTGGATTTTGTTGGCATGTTGTTGTCTGAGGCAGCAGAGGAAATGTGCCGTCATCAACAAAAACCTTGCCAAAGTTTTTTTGAACATTTTTCTGTAAATGAAGGAACATTCTGGTGAAGCCAGGACAAACTCACAGCCTTTAACTTCTGCACACTCTCACCTCTTACCGTGGACGCCTGCTGCTCTAATAGAAGCTTTGCTCTCACTTTGTGGATAACCAGCTCTGTTTTTTACCTTTCCAGCAAAAAAAAAAAAAAAAAAAGATAATGTTATTCAAATTATAATGTGCCAGGTGCTGGCACACCTGGCTCTGAAATAGAACATAAAATTACAGTCATTGACTCAATTCTCTTTGCTCCAAATGCACATTTCTCATCATTAAGAAAGAGAGTTAACAGACCCCTTTAACAAAGCTTATTCTACCCGGCAACTTCTAAACTACCAGGGGATGACAATCACATCCAAAGTGAAAAAAGGAAAAAGAAAGTGCAGTCTAAGCTGCTATTTTTGTTTGATTGGACAAATTAGTCATTCATCAAGTGCACTGGTGTCTCTTGGGTCATTTGGGCAGCGAATCTGGTAAATGTTTTTTATACTTTTATTAGTGATTTGGATTTTCATAAAGGATTGGTTAGCCTGTATTTTCAGCACAACCTTATTAACAATGCAGAGACCAAAGTGGCCTGAGATGTTACTGTAAATTAACCCCCCCCCCCCCCCCTAATTGCAATAAAATTCACTTTAAAAAACATATATAAATGAAATAAAATCCAAAGCTGACCTGGTGAAGTGTTGTGTATGAAGAATCTCTGTGTAAACGTTGTCTAATTTAATAATTCCTCCTGCTAACTCCGATTACAGCTGTGATGACATGAATCCCTGAACAGGCCCGCAGGGAATCTAATTTGTAACCAATTTAATCAATTTAGCAAGCGTGAGAGTTCTTTCAAAGTACAAAGACGACTCCTTCACCGAGAGCGTGATCCGTTTACTGATTTGTGAGATGGACAGCAGCGAACGTGTGAGCGAACATAACAATATCACTCCATCCAGGGGTGATCTCGCTGTTTTTATTCACACAGCTTACCTGTATGTATGAACTCAGCCTCTACACACTTGTCTGAACAAACGTTTTGACCATTGACTGTATATAGAATGGACAGCGTGCTTCCGCCTGTCATATTTATTTCTTCTTCAGAAGGTTTAGTCTCCTTTTGGCTCTTTCCCGAAGTTTCTTATATCCCCGGTAAAAACTACTCATGAACGGCAGCTGTCAACTATCGTAAAACGAAACTTATATCGCGGTTTTTAACGTCCAATAACTAATGAGAAACTAACTTCTCAGAAAAAAAACACCTGAACACCATGCAGCCAAATGACATCATCATACTACCTTAGCGTAAGGATGAGAGAAACGTTTCTAAGAGGTATCGTAATTTTTTAAAGTTTAGGGCCGAGTATAGACCTTATGTACCCCTCCGCCCCGAATACTGGATATGACGTCGGTCTGTGGTCCCCCGCCCCGAATACTGGATATGACGTCGGTCTGTGGTCCCCCGCCCCGAATACTGGATATGACGTCGGTCTGTGGTCCCCCGCCCCGATCTGCTGGAGGCTTCAGTTTGAGCCGAATGTCGTTACGTCCACTTATTATACAGTCTGTGGTTTTGACTGACAGACCTGTTGCACCAAATCTTTTCAAACCCTCTTTTGTTTGTACACGTGGACTCAAACCGACAACCTCAGCATTACCTGGAGCTGCTGGTGCATTGGATCTTCCTCCAAGATCTTGAACTCCATAGCTTCAAAACTTCATTTTTCCTTTACAGCCGCTCTGATCTCCTGAACTTTTTATTGAGACAGATGGTGCAACATGCAAAATCCTGCATAACTTTTGCACCTGTTGTAAACTGCACCCAATAGTAGTAGAACACCTGCAACATACCTGTCAGAAGCGCATGCAAATTAGAGCTGTTTTTTAAGGATCTTAGTAGATTAAGTCCTAAGTTTTGGGATTGATCTTGACGTGCACCTCCTGAAGTGTTGAATTGTTCCTTTAAACCGAGCACACTGAGGTGAAGCTGTGCAGACCTTCAGGTGAAAAAGGAGAAAGAAGCCACACAGCGATCAATGTGACTGATCTCCTTCGTGTCCAGAAGCAAGGATGGGATCATTTATTGATCCGGACATCCCATTAAGTGTGAGTCACATCATGTGACAAACTGCTGTCTTTCTTCAGTGACCCACAGACCCCGAGGCCCTGTGTCACTGTCACAGCCTCTCACTGTCCCCAACATTTAGACTTTTTTCTTCTGTTTTGTTTCGTTTTTGTTCTCAGTATTTACTTTTTTTGCAATTTAAGTCCAAAAGTAAATCTTGTACTTACAATTCTTCATACATATTTCATGTTAAGATGATTACTGCAATGTTGAGAAGTGGATCATGAAGCTAAAATTTAATCGGAGAATGCAAATAAAAATCAAGACTCATTGCCTTTGCCCATGTATAAATAACTAATGTTGTTCAAGTTGAAGCAAAGTTAAAGCCCAGGAAAACTTTTAACCCCCAGCTGAACAGAAGTCGGTTTGAATTAATCCACGCTTGAGGCTGGACTGATAAATAGTTTTAATTTAATCTCCCTCTGCTTAGAATTATACATGTAGAATTTCAATAGAGCAAAGATATCGTAAAGAGAAATCACATATACATAACCATCATTAAACCTTTTTGTGGGATTCTTATATTTACATTTATAAATATATATTTTTTATAAAAATCCTTTGTACTGAGTTAAGCACAGATCAGTGAAATGACTCTTAACGTTAAAGGCAGAAACTGAAAGAGAAGAAATCTTGAGTTCAAAGACTGAAGTATTTCTCCTTAATGGAAGTTTTGTTAGAACTGTTTGAGAAATATTGAACTCTGAATATATTTTACCTTTCCTGTGCCATCGTGAAGAGATTTATCTCTTCTTTATTCACATTCTGAATACAAACTGTTGAATGTCTGGGTCTTGAAATCTGGTGGGCAAGGCCACAAATAGTCTGGGTGCTGATATTACATATTGTTCACAACAAGTTCATGTAATTTTGAGGTTTCTATTTTCAAGTACTTTGGCTTCTATACAAATAGACTGAAAGTGATATTTCTCCTTATTTGTGCAGAGAGTCAGTTTAAAAGGAATGAATACCTCAATTTTTTCATTCCTTTTTATGCAAAGACCTGATCAATACTTCAGTAATTTTACAGAATGGAGGACTTAACTCCTGTCCACACTAAAGAGTCCAACAAGTAAATGCAAATTTGACAAATCTGGGTTAGTTTCCACAAGCGAACATCTTTGCAGCTGCTCCTTATATTTTAAACCTCATCATAATCCTGTTGTAGAAATTGTATCCAAGGCCTTTCAGTCGTGGTACAAAGAAAATTCTACCTCAGGTTTTTAATACATTTTCATACATGCATCACCTTGAAAGTGAAGAAAGGATCATTATAGGGCTCCTTAATGCTTCATTATGTTCTACCTCCACTGTAGGCCATAATTTTAATCCATAACTTCTTCAAAGCTTTGTTGTTGCGGTTGTTTATTCCACCTGTTAATGTTTTGATGTAATACACAAAAAAAGCAGCTACTGAACTATAACAATCTATGGCACTGGATGAACTTGCTCACTCTGAATTACATAGTATTCAACACGACAGCGCACCAGGAAAAATAAAATTGGGAGACAATGGCACTAACTGTGCTGATGTGCTGGAATGATCCAAACCCAAGAAAATGATGCACCCAGTTATTTTATCAGGTTTGTATGTATTTTTGTACATGCAAACCTTTAGTAGATCAGGCCAATAGTTAATATTGGCAGACACATGCTGCTTTTGACATTAAAACGTATTTGAACTAACATCACAATGCATTAAAATAGTTTCATACCATCACTACAATATGAAAGTCTAAGGTTTCATTTTTTGTAAAAGTGAAGAAAAAAAAAGTTAACGTACTGTAGCTGCATTAAATACGTAGTAAAAATTTTACCACACAAGAAATGTTTTCATTCACTGTACTCGTGGTACGTGTGTTTTTGGTTACCACAGTTTATTTTATGAGCAGCATGAGGGCTGACTTGTTTCCCAAATGTGAATTCATGAGGGAGAAATAAAGGCCAAAGTGTCTCAGGAGGCCATGAAAGATTGTTCACTGGCAGGAAAACACACACACACACACACACACACTCACAGACAGTGAACACAGAGTGGGGGAGTAAACATGTTCGTAAAACAAAGCATCTGTTCTGGTTAAGAAAAATGGTTTGGGTAAATCTGGAGACCTGAAAAAACAGGTTTATGTCCAAAAAGTGACTTTTTAACAGAAACTTTCTTAAACAAGAGTTGAGTATTAACAAAAAAGAAGTGATTTTTTATTTTTTTATTTTTTTCGGCTTTTTGTGCCTTTATTATTTTAGAGGAGGACAGTGGATAGTGTCGGAAAGGGGAGAGAGAGTGGGGAGTGACATGCGGGAAATTGGCCACAGGTCGGAAAAAAAAAAAAAAAAAAAAAAAAAAAGTGATTTTAACATTTGTGTAGTCATTATCAGACCTTAAATGATGAGTTAGACACACAGGCTTCACAGAAAAGCTGCCTCTTTGCTTTTTTTTTCAGCTCATTATCCAGAAAAGTTAACAACCTCCACGTTACATTTAGGAGATAATAAAGTTGTTTCCGCTTTAATAACCATGTAACCTCTGCACCGCTGAACAGAAGCTTGTTATTTTAAGATCATTTAGATCATTAATTCAGCTTCTTTTGGGGTTTTGGTGTATTAAACTTAAGAAAACACTTTACACGTCCGCAGATTGAGGTAATAATTGGATGAACTTTCTCTTTATCTATTTGAACTTTCCTCCAATTTCAGTATAACTGGGTGAAAATGAGCATGTAACTTCTTAAATTAATGCCCACATTTAATTTTAAGGAAGTCAAGTTGCTTCTTTATTCAATGTTTTTGAAGTTTCCTTTGAATTTAAAAACAAGACGGGGACAGTTAGTTAATAACTAACTTTAAATCAAATCATAACTCAACACAAAATGTATGCAGAAATTTAAAAAATGTCACTGTGTAACTTTATTCTGCTACTTTCAGAAAAACATGTGATAAGTAGTTGCTGGTTTATTGCAATACTTTTTAAGTTAGGTTCACAAATTGCTTCAAATTACTTACTAATTTTCTCCCACCAACCTTGATATTTGGAGGAAATTTCAAAGAAATTGAACAAAACAGTTACTTACAGATTGTGATTTGCTTCCAGTTAAATTTGGATATTATATTATAATAAGGAAGTTTTGTGCTAGTTTTCACCCAATTGTCATTACATTTGGGGTTAATTTCTAACTTAAATTTCAAGAAAATGTGTCTTATCATTTCCTAACTCTGATGAAATTTGCACACCTGTAAAGTAAAGTGTTACCAAATTAAACTGTAAACTACGACTAGAAGTATTTGTTTCATGATGCATTAAAGTGTTAGAGTTGTAGTTTTCCAGAGAATTAAATGCAGTTTTCGTTCCTTGTTCTGATTATTATCCATGTCCAGAAAACGTGAGGAATTAAAACGAAACCATGCTCATCCAAACACTCCTTTTTGCGTTGACGTCAGCTGTGGTTGGAGGTTGTTTGACAGTTGATGTGAGTGAGAGTCACACACTCAGATAATTAAATCACAGGAGAGAGCAGAGTGTGTCTGAGTGCTTCTGTTGGCTCAAAACCAAATATGACGTCTTTTTTTTTCCAGCTGACACTTTTTACTGTTTTCTCTCATCTGATTCAGCATTTCTGAGAGGAAAAAGGACACCAGTTGCCTAGCAACCAGCAGGGACTCCAGGGGGCTAATGGTCCTTATTTATAAATGGCCAGACATGTCCCCAAAAACAGTGATTTAGTTTTTACACCCTTAGGTTTTTGTAGCAGTGGTAGTGAGCTTTACATAATGTGGATGAACTAATCCTCAGTTTTAACAGTCGTATTATGAAGTGACCGCATAAGAGCAGGCTGTGAGTGTGACTCAGTATTGATGGTGTAACATTGTGGCCTCAGCCTACAATTTCACTCTCTCAGAGACGGATACACATTATGCTGCCTCTGGGTCTCATGAGCCTCTTACAGNCAGCTGACACTTTTTACTGTTTTCTCTCATCTGATTCAGCATTTCTGAGAGGAAAAAAGGACACCAGTTGCCTAGCAACCAGCAGGGACTCCAGGGGGCTAATGGTCCTTATTTATAAATGGCCAGACATGTCCCCAAAAACAGTGATTTAGTTTTTACACCCTTAGGTTTTTGTAGCAGTGGTAGTGAGCTTTACATAATGTGGATGAACTAATCCTCAGTTTTAACAGTCGTATTATGAAGTGACCGCATAAGAGCAGGCTGTGAGTGTGACTCAGTATTGATGGTGTAACATTGTGGCCTCAGCCTACAATTTCACTCTCTCAGAGACGGATACACATTATGCTGCCTCTGGGTCTCATGAGCCTCTTACAGTAATAAATAGCCTGCACCATTATACCACATAATGCTTTAGTGTTGGCGCTTAAAGTTTCCCTCGATGACCCTGCGATAAAATGAACATATAGATATGATGATAAAAGGAATCAACAGCTTCTCTGATTGGGTTTTCATTAAAAGTACTTGAACATTTTCTCTGTAAAGATCATCTTTTTTGAATTGTTTACCCATTACCCATAATCGTCGGTGTTTCCCAACCTTATTTGAGCCGTGACCCCATTTTTACATCACAATTCTCCGGTGACCTCAAAGAGATTTTCTTTCTAGAATTAACGTCTCAGCAGCTTCAGTGTTCGCTCACTAACTTCCATAACCATAAACTGGATAATGAGTGGACGCTATGACAGTCAGCTCTAACTGAGGCCTCCACAAAAACTGCTCCCCCTGGTGGTTGGCTGCAGTACAGGTCAAAATCTACACCTCCTTTCTTACATCCTTACACTGCAGTGATATGAAGATGTTATTTGGCTGCATTCAATTCAAGTCCTCTTTTTTCTAAGGAGTTGGTTTTTTATTAGTTATTAGACGTTAAAAACTGGGTTTTGTGTTTCGTTTTTCGATGGTTTACAGCTGCAGTTAGTGTGTACACTGCAAAAACTGAAATCTAAGCAAGTCATTATGTCTTATTTGTAGTAAAATTTGTCTTACTATTCTTGATTTGAGCCACATTTACTAGACAAGGTCATAAAAATGTCTCATTTCAAGTTTTTTAAAGACAAAAATGAGGCATCAATTGCTTGTAACAAGAAAAAAAAATCTGCCAATGGGATAAGATAAAAGATTCTTGTTTTAAGACATCTTTGTAATTTCAAGAAACTTCCCGGGCGAATTTGTCTTATCCTGGTCTGGTGAATGTGGCTCAAATTAAGAACAATAAGACAATTTTTACAACAAATAAGACATAATGACTTGCTTAGATTTCCGTTTTTGCAGTGTAGTTTTTTATAGGGGGTATAAGAAACTTCAAGAGACTTCATTGAGATTTCAAATCACGATTTCAAAAGTGATTTTTATCAGTGAGACAACAGTACAGATTTTTTATTGGGTGAGCTCGGAAAATTTCAGTTTTCTTCCTTGAAAATGTAACTTTTTTTATTTCTTGTTGTTGTGTCCTCGAGTGATTCCTCTGGGAACTGGCTTTACAAGGTCAGACAGGCAAAGAAATCGTTCTTTTTTTAAGTTTTCTCTTTTGACTGCAATCCAGCGTTTGCACAGGTTGAAGTGAGGAAAGTCAAGTAGCTGTAACTGTGCAATCACGTAAATGGAGCCATTAATCAAGATGCGCCAGCTCCGAGAAGTTTTTATACTGCATTTTATTTGAACTAGATTTACATTCTGGAAAGTGAAAACATAGAAAACAGTTGAAGACTGTGTGTGGTGTTTTAATCTTACAAAGAATAATACTGAGTCTAGTTTTTTGACTTGACGTTTCAGGCATTTCAGGTTGAAAAATACTGCTCTAAATTGTTTTTGTTGCACCTGTCGTTTGACTAATCTCCACCAGAGATGAGTCCAATGAGGGTGCTGTGGTCTGCAAACACTTTTCTGTTTTTATTTTGCAGCTTTAATTGTGAAAACTAACCCCATCCAGACCTTTTCACTGTGTGGTTGGACACTTCTTCTGTATTTCTGTGTAATTAAAAAGAAACAAGGGTAAAGGTTTACAGTGTCCTGATGGGAAGCAGGGTTATAAAAGCAACACTGTGCTTCTTTTTTCTGTGTTTTTCCACTGACCTTGCCCAAATTTGCTTCTCTTGCTTCGTCCTCTAATGAGAAAATCATCAAGAAGAAAACAAACACACGAACACTTAAAGCAATATTTTTCGTAATGAATTTGAAAAGAGCGGGACCATGAATAATCACTGGGCAGTGCGAGGTCGCTCATTTGAATACCTCCCTGAAGAAGTGATGAATAGAAATGATGAATAACCAAGGTACTTCCTGTAGAAAGCTGTGTACGACATTAGCTGGGACAGAGTGTTCTCGGGGTCATTTGCTGTGTTTGCTGTGGCTGACAGAAAGTGTGTGTTTACTAAGAGGGTCACTCACAAACTGTTTTTTAAGAGAAGAGTCCCGAGCACATTAACAGCACTTGAATTATTTATCGTCTTGTAGAGTTTTTTTGGAGGGCGGTGTGAAAGTTTCAGGTTGGACCATTTAGATTTGTTTCTACTCTTTAGTTTCTCTTGATTGTATCTCAGTGTCTGTCTGGGGAAATCTGTAAATGAAGGCAAATACTTTCAAGCTCCACGACATTAAGCATTCTTTCTTGCTGTGACACTTTTACTGCACTGTGAGAGAAAAAGCTTCTGTTTTTCATTCTCCTTTAAACTCAGAACCCCATCTGTTCCCATCAGAGTCAAACATCTATGATGAGGTCGAGCTGCTGTTTCTATCTGCTTTTCTCATGCTGTTTGTTCTCTTACTGTCCCACCAAAATACCAAACACCCAAAAGCTTTCGAACTGTGGGATTTATGTCATTATATCATAGTTATTCAGTTACATTTTGTTTTAGTTTCAGTAGATTTTCCTTGTTTTGCGCTGATGACTTAATGAACCTTTTTACCATCTTGCTTTTATGTGATGTCGTCTTCTTCCTCTTCCTCCTATTCTTCCTATTCCTATCACTGTGTCTGTCTCTTCACCTCTCTATTGTCCTCTTTTGTATTTTTTACCACCCTGTTACAGAGCTGACTCACTTATTTATTTATTTATTTTTCTATTTATCGCCCTATTTATTCATTCACTTACGAGTTTATTTTAAATATTTATGTTTTTATTTATTTATTCCATTATTTTCAATGAGTTGAGCGCTCCAGTTTTCATTTAATTTTTAGGCTGTTTTATCCTTTTATTACCTTATTTATCCACTGCTATATTTCATTGTTGTTTTTATCCTCTATATTGTTCCTGTTTGCTCTTTTACTCCTTCTCACCTCTGGTCCTCATGGTCTCATCATAGGGTCTTGCACTGCCTGAGTTCTCCTCTCTTTGAATTCTGATTGGTCTGCATGATTATTAATTTTTATTGTTGCTCGCTATTTGATTCACTGTTTGTTTGTTTGTTGATTTTGTCCCTGCTGTAAAGCACTTTGTGAACTGTTGTTTTTAAAGGTGCTCTATAAATAAAACTAAATAAAATAAAGTTATTATAAATGGAAATGGTGAAAAAATGTTCTCTCTTTGAACATGGTTAGCTGCATAAGCAAGGTCACTCACAAGGCAACACCTCCGCTACTGAGGCAGGATGCAGTAAGACATGATCCTGAATATATTTCACCAGCGCTAAACCCGAAAATCTGATTGGTTGTCTGTCAAGTACACGTGACGATCCTCAACCCAAATTGAGGTCGTTACTGGAGTCGACTGCAGCCCAATAACCATCAGACGGCGTCCGAGAGAGAAGAGCTTTAAGAACAAAAACCTCTTCAAAGGCCTCGTCTCCTTACACTAAATTGCCCATTTGGACTTTGACAGAGAGCATCATGGGACATTGAAAGGTGGAAGAAAGTTTGATTGAACTTTGATGGTCCTGATGGCGTCCAACGTTACTGTCATGACAAGGAGATCCCACTGAGATGTTTTCTAGGCGGCACAGTGGAGGGGGGGACATCATGATCTGCTTTTTCTGAACAATGGAGCTGACGGTTGCTCAAGGGCGTCCTTCATGACTGAGGGCCCCGGCCTGTGAGCTAATGGCTGGGTTTTCCAACAGGACCAAGCTGCAGAGGAATAATCTCTCTCTTTTGGATCATCCTGCGTGTTCCCCTGATCTAATTCACATGGAGAACATTATGGGATGGATGGACGTCAGTTCCAGACAGTGGAGGCCAAACATGAAGCATCTTCACCACTTGGAGCAACATCCCCACAGCCTGTTTCAGTTTTATTGTAGTTTCCATTTCAATTTTTTCCCCTCACTCCCATTTCTTCTTTTTGCATTTTAAAACTCTTCTTTGAACCTTTTTAAGATCCAACAGTGCAAACTAAATTTGTGCAACATCCCCACTGGCCTTAAGATTTTGATCAGGAGTGTGATGTATGAAAAACTGTGAACATGTCGACTTATCTGTTGTTTTTCTATTAGCTGATGTTCTGACTTTAAATCAAGTCTCAGGGGAATGAGAAGAAACAGGTGTGAGTTCTCACCCACTCTCTTTGGTCTCTTCATTTTCCTTGCTAATCATTTGATCTTTACACTTGATAAGCAATTAAGCATGTTAAGAAAATGTACTCACTGAGACATCCAGTCGGCTCTTCGCCTTCCTTATAATCAAGATGAGAAATCAGAGTTTAATTATCACCCAGCTCCTCTACTTTTCAGCAGCTCCAGCTTTTAAAAGAGAGTTCATGAATAATGCAGCATCACTAATACAGACGACTGAAGAGGTGTCTCCTGGTAAAGCAGAGAGTTTAAAGGTTATTACATGTAGCTGTTGTTGAAGATTTGTCTTTGAAGTCCAGAATGTGTCCTCTTTGGGAGCCAAACTTGTGCTAAAATACCTTCGTGGAAGCCAAAAGAAATGCTGGTTAAACCATAGTGAACTGCCCTCCTTGGAGCCAAAACACATACATAAGTGCCCTCTAAAGGCTCGTGTATGCTCAACATTGAATACAGATACAGACAGAGCCTTCTGTTTGTGCTCTGCGCTCACTTTGTCCTTATTCCTGCACGTTTCCCCAATCCAAAGTTTACAGATATGGACCCGCAACACCACAAACCGTGGGACAGTGTTGCTGTTACAACCCACCCGGAAAAAACTAGTTGAAAAGATGTTTTAAAAAAGGTCTTTTCAGGTAACCACCTGAACCCGAAACAATGTCTAGATTTGATTGAAAAGTGAAAGGTGAAAAGCCATGATGTGTAGGTCGATGAAAAGATGTTTTTATTGGGACGTTGCACTTTGGTTTAAAGCGTCTAAAAGGGGAAGGTGAAAATTCATATTTTCCAGTTCGTTGAAAAGACGTCTAAGGACCAAATCGGACAGACCAAGGGACAATAATAATAACAATAATTTTGCACTCCTATACAAAAAACAGCTGCTTGCCTTTTTCTCACATGCTGCAGTAGTTTCTTTGCTGCTTTGCAAACCTACAACTTTCAAACCATCTGATTTAACCCATTCTGTGCTGTGGAATTACTGTCACATTTTTCAGCGCATGTTTACATCAAACATGAGCATTAATGCGTAATTTTAACCCAATATGCTTTTGATTTTCACATTTAAACCCCATGGGGTGTTTGTGTAAATGCTGTAGGCGGCAGAAACAGCTGTACTTGGTTTCTGTTCTGTAAATAAGTCACTTGTGCTTCTTTTGAAACACTGAATTACTCCGTGTGCAGACATCTCTCTGCAAAATGGAAAAAATGAACCAGCTTTAGTCCTAAAATTGTTTCCAAAATGGCACTGACCATCACATTCAGCTCTGCCTGTGAAGGCTAACCACTCCTGTTATCTTTAGTGAGCCAGGAGAGGAAGCTCCACTGCTTCCATTTTCTTGCTGGCATGTGCTCTCACATGCAGTTTTCTGCTCGTCACAAACCCTGAATTATAGCGTCTTTTTTTATACCTTAACCTTCCGATAGCGTCTAAAGAATAAAATGTTAAAGCAGAATTTGTGCCCGGGTAACGAGACGTCTTCTTTTGTTTGAAATGAGCCTAAGACGACAGCTCATACATTGAACATTTTCATGAATTGGAGCTTTAGGTGTGAAGGACGAGGAAACTCAGCCATGGATGAGCAGCTTTCAGCTTCATGTGTTGAGGGTGAAGCTGATGCTGTCACACCGTCCTCCTCAGATGGATAACTCTGACTCCTGTCTGATCTCGCCTCCTCTTCCCATGACTCTCTCTCTATTCTTTTTTTTTATCTGTGCACTTGAATCTCTGCTATCTTAACATGGAGGAAGCCAATTACGTCAGCAGACTGTATTAATGTCTCCACAGGTGTTTTATCGGCTGAAGAAAGAAGGTTATGACTCAAACATGAGCTCCTCTTTGCTTCATCACATCTGCCAACTTGTCCCTGCATGTTTCCAACAAACTGGAGCCAATGGAGCAGCTCCAGTCAGCTCTGCACACTCACACTGGAGTCCCAGTATAAATTAGAAGAAACACATAATGAAACAAGAAGACACTCACACATTTTGAGTTCATCCAAGGGTAACTGGACAAATTGAATTTCCAGTGGTGAGGATGAGAGTCAGTGTGTGAGCAGATCTGTGCTGGCAGGACTGAGAGACCGTTTGACGGACTACACACAAACATAGACGTCACTCTCGACAAGACGAGGTAGTCACCAGCAGTAACTAACATCTCCGAGTAATAAAGACTAAATTCAACTTTCTTCTCCGAGACTTTAGGGACTTTACTTTTTTTTAGTCTCACAACTCAAACAGGGAAAACTGTTTCTCTACCAAAATAAGGGCAAAAGATAGACTGAGCCGTGGTTCAGTTATTTTCTCTTGTAGCTACACTTTTCACAATAAAGCTCTTTTATTTCCAGTCGAACTGAAGTGAAAACCTTTTTCAAAGTGAAGCTTTTTCTTTTTCTCATTTGACTCAAAACTCGTGATGTTCAATTCCCCCGATTCTCTTTCCGATCTGATACTGAATAAAACTCAGGGTAATATCAGCGATACTGATACTACACCGATACTACTCTTCACCATTTTTCCACAAAGATCATAGAACATGTCTTGGCTTTTTGTGGAGCTTAATACTGAATGAATGAGCAGCATGAAACTGTGCTTATGCATTCACTCAACTCACATTCTGTCCATGCGCATCCCGCACTTACACAGGTGAAAGAAAAAGTAGTTCTCGCAAACCAAGTATCATTTAGACAAAATCTCAATAGTCACTTTCCTCTGTTCCCCTTAATGATAAACCTTACCTGAAATATCATAAAGATCAGGTATCGGAGGTATCGATATTTCAGTATTATATATGTTTATTTATTTCATTTAGCTCAGCTCCTCACAGCTCAGTGCTCTGATACGTGTCTGTAACGTTAGTGAATCCTGGTTGTGTCCTACCAGTGCTCATCTACCAACTCCAACCTCACCAAGCAGAGCAAACGTAACCTGGCTCTTCATTTTATTGATAGACTCTCAGGTTTTAGCCCTTAGCTTGTGTTTTAACCAATGACTGTATATAGAATGGACAGCGTCCTTCCGCCTGTCACCGTTCTACGTTTTTGAAGCCAAAAAACCTGTTTCTCTAGCCGCCATTGTGCAGCCAGAGTCTGCGCAGTAGAGAATTTCCGGTGGAGCCAAGTAAAAAAGAGAAATAAAAATATTTATTTCTTCTTCTTCAGAAGGTTTAGTCTCCTTTTGGCTCTTTCCCGAAGTTTCTTATATCCCCGATAAAAACTACTCATGAACGGCAGCTGTCAACTATCGTAAAACGAAACCTATATCGCGTTTTTTAACGTCGAATAACTAATGAGAAACTAACTTCTCAGAAAAAAAAACACCTGAAGACCATGCAGCCAGATGACATCATCATACTACCTTAGCGTAAAGATGAGAGAAACGTTTCTACGAGGTATCGTAATTTTTTAAAGTTTTCCCGGCTCATATCTGGAATACATGGGGAGGCGGGGCTTATGACCTATACTGCAGCCAGACACCAGGGGGCGGGGCATCTGCTGGAGGCTTCAGTTTGAGCCGAACGTCGTTGCGTCCACTCATTATACAGTCTATGGTTTTAACCTTTGGCTTGTGTTTTAGCCTTTGGCCTGTTTAAAACTCTAACTCACATTTTAGCCTTTAGCACATGTTTTCACTTGTGACTAGTATTTCAGCCTGCATTTTAGCTTTGAGCTCATGTTTGAGTCTTTAGCCTGTCTTTGAGCCTGTAGCCTGTGTTTGAGCCTTTCACACTGTGCTCCATCACTCTCCTGTGAAGCTTCCTTCTCGGGATTGGGAAGTTAGGAAGTAACATTTCGAAATAACCTTTTGCTGCACTGATCCCTTTATTTTAAATTAGAGATTATGATAAGTCATGCACCAGAATATAACACTTTTTCAAGATCCCTCAAAAACTCCTCACAGTCCCTTTAACACCTCCAGAGGACACTGCACTCCTCACTGAACCTTTTCTCGTAGGATTGGATTGAAAGACACAGCGCAGATGATTTTCGATGAGAACACAAACAAGTAAGCTAATCTAGTTGGTGATTTCTCCTCCATTTTCCCGAGAGCACACAGATTACATCTACTCTGCTGTTTGTCAGTGTCACAGTGTGAATCTTCTGACTGGATGTTAAGCTGTTACAGTATTTCTGGATTTCACCCTTCACTTTTACTCCTGATAACAGCAGGGGGTCCTGTGGCAGAGTGGTCATCATACATGTGTGCTGAAAAGAGAACAGCTTAATAACAGAGCTGCTGCAGAGTTTGATTGGCAATAAAAACAGATCGAGTATGAAGAGCTGCTTTTATTTCCATTAACTCTGGATAATGATGACTTTGACAGTGCAGCGATTTGTGTGTTTGCACTCACAAAGCTGAGCCGTCATGTGAGAGGCAGGCATGGAAACAGGTCACACAAATACTGACTTATTTACTCTTCTGTAACAAAAGGCTTGTGCAGGCTTCAACCAACACATCACATTTTAATGATTCCAGTCTCTACAGGCTGCACATGTATTGACTTATTATGAAAACATAATCTTACAATGCATGACTGAAATGTTTTCAGCATGTATCACAATCGATCACACTTCTCTTACTAATGCACACTTTGTGACTGCAATATAAAGGACGTTGCATGAATTAATTTTTATGTTCCTGGAGCTTTATAGTTTCTGGTTGTTCGCAGGTATTTTTCATAACCTTGAACAAACATCACTTCTTTTGTTCAACTATTTGCATTAAAGCTTTCAGGCCTGTGCTGAGTTTTTATTTATGTCAGGTCTGTGCTTGAGGATCCTCTGGGTTATTACTCAGGGATATTTGATCTCTGCAGTCAAAAATCCATAAGACGAAATTAAGATTCTTCCTCGCAGCCTTCTAACCAAAGCTTGCATTTCTCAAACTTGTTTATTTTATTTATTGAATGGATTTAATCATTGATCTTGGCTTAAACCTGAGAGTGAGAACTTCAGGGAAAAAGTTAGAGATCAGAGAAACTCATGAACTTTTTTTGAACCAGTGAGATCCTTATAAGACAACCTCTTTGCTTCAGCATGTCTCGTAGAGATGTTTGTAGAATGGACCATTTCGATTATTGTCCAGAAAGATTCAGGGATTTCTTCAAGATACAAATATGTAGCCGTCTAAAAATCTGCTACATCCACTGTTATCTTAAATCCATATTTCTTACATTGGCTTAAATAACACCCTCTCTTAAAAGTTCTAACTTACATTTTTAAAAAAAACCTCTTACATGAGGGTTTACTCTTTTGCAAATTAAGGAGACAAGCTGGAAAAAAAACTTGCTGATTTATCCATCCAGGAGTCTGTCTTTAAACCTTTAAGCTCCGTATCGACCCAACAGAACTTTGACATTGATCTTTGTCTTACAGAACTGTGCAACATTTCTCTTTATCAAAACTTTATATCCTTGTTTTTATTCCTCTGCATCACAACTCTGCATCAAATACACTCCTGATCAAAAAAATGTGCATAAATCTATATTTTGCATGGTTGGATTTTGAAAAAATTTGGAGTAAAGTTTCAAAATGCAGTCATTAACACACGAACCAGGGGCCTCAGTCATGAAGGACGCCCCCTGCAACATCCCCACATAGCCATTGTATTGTAATACACCAAATTCTTACAGTTTCTTGATAAAAAAAGTACAACATCCCCATTTTATGATTCCCCTTGCAATATGTAAGAACTTACTAAGAGATTATTGGAATATAAAGTGAAAAATGTTTTGCATTATTACATTATTTGGTGCCACATGCTCATTCAATCACTGACTCCCATGAAAGACACTTTTTACCCTGTTGTTTGCAGAAGTGACTTATGGTTCACAGTTGAATTTGTTTTCAATCATGATTATTCAACCAAGATCATTTTTGGAAACCTCATTCAACTTGATAAAACAGAAAAGAAAAACCAAAAGTTCCCATGAATTTTTCAGAGGATTTTATTCAAGTTGATGCAACAAAACCTTGACAACTTCCAGTTCTCATTTTCAGGAAACTTTCTTGGAATATACTGGACATTTTACCTTCACAACACTAAGGCCCCATCCACACGAAGACAAAACAAGGTCATAAGTTTTTTGCCAAATCTGCGTATCATCCATACGAAGACGGTGTTTTGTGGGTCTGTAAACGATCATTTCTGAAACCAGGTTCCAAAGTGGGAAGATTTAGAAACGCCGTATACGCGGCTCCGTGTAAACTGGCTCTCTGCAACTTTTCAGATACGCTGACGTCATATTTTCACATCGTTATTAATACGCATGCGCCACAAGCGTCACTATGGCAACAACAACATCAACAACAATGGCGGCGTACTCTATAGCGTATGTGTTGATGAAGCTGGTGACCCTGGATAGGGAAATCGTCGATTTAGAGGAAGAAGAGTTGGTGGTGTCTCAACTTGTTTGTTAGTATCTCCTGTGTCATGCCGTGTTGAAATCGGTTTTCAGAAGTACGGGTGACAAACAAGAAGACAAAGGCGAACAAAGGGAGTATAGCAATGTCGCGGGGATCTCCAGTGGCAGGTGTTTTACAGCGTCTTCATGCGTATAGAGTGCATTCATATAGACGCACACATTTTCTGAGACGCCTTCATCTTTATGACGATCGTTTTGAAAACTGTTAAGCGTTTTGACTTCGTGTGGATGAGGCCTAAAAGTGAGAAAAAAAAACAAGAAAGAGAAAAGTCGTGTACATTGTTCTACCTCATCAGTTCTTTTGATGCTAAAACAGCTGCAGAAAACTTTCTCAGGGCCTCATCTGGTCATGGGAGCAGACAGCTGGTGAGAACAGGCGTCGTCCTGGTGCTGGAGCCAGGACTGGCTGTCAGGATGTCAGAGAGAGGAAACAGCAGAGAAAGAGGGGGAGTAAGTAGTCAGCCAGGTGCTGCTGCTGCTGAAAGAGAGAAAAAAGAGAGGGAAGGTCTGTGTTTGAGCTCATTTTATCCTCCAGTCTGAATTGGTGTTAGCAGAGCAGAAGTGTCAGCTGGTTGGCTCCTGTTTTGTTTGTATGTTCCTCCAGCTCACACCTCGCTCCTGCAGCAGGTCATCTCCATGTTCCTGTCCACAAACAGCAAAAACACACACGTGTACATGTGTTTAGTTGACAGCTGAAGTGGAACGTGTGTATGTCTCTGTCCTCTTCTGGACTGACCTTTCAGCAGATGAAGCTAAAGCTAAGGGGACTCTTTCTGCTCCGTTCACAACACCGCTGCTCTCTTCTGCTCTACAAATTGGCTTTCACGTTACCCGGGGCAAATGTTTCATTTTTCTGTTTGGAACACCAATAAGGTCCTATGGGAGCCTTTGACCTTTAACCTGGACTGGTACATTGTGAGAGCTTTACAGGATTCTGGCTGATAATCAAAAACCTGGTTGTTTCTCTGCTTCTTTCTGTGTTAGATTCCCTGAAGGCAATTAAACATCTTTGTTGGCCTCCATGTTTCCTGAAAGTGATGTTGTTGCAAACATTTGCTGGGAACATTGCATCTAAAGGGCAACTGGTATTTTTCCAGTTTCTATTTCAGGCTTGAAACCAAAAGTAATACCTTTGTGAATCAAAGCTTCATAGTGTACGTCCAACAAGTGGCGTGCTCAGACATTTTGAAGAGCAGGGACAAAAGACTAAAAAGGCAAATATAATGTGTGTTTAGGCCTTAAAGATGCCACTCAAGTGCAGTTGTCACTTCCACAAGGACACTTTTGGATATTTTGGCTCCCAAGAAGACACAGTAACACAAGTTTAGCACCAAGGGGTGAACTTTGGCACAGGCTTTGGCACTCATGGGGTTTTTTGGCAACCGACCATGAAGGCATTTTGGGGTATTTTAGCTCCCAAGAGGGCATTTACGAATGCATTTTAGCACTTTAGCAGATGTTTTGGCCCCCAAATGGGTGCATTTGCTTGTTTGGCTCCTGAAAAGCACTTCTGCATATTTTTGGCTCCAAGGGGCAGCATTTGAGCGTTCTAGCACCCAGGATGGCGACATTTTTTTCCTGTTTTGGCTCCCAAAAGGCCACTTAAGCATGTGTCTGGCTACCAAATGTGCATTCTATCACATTTGGCTCCATAGCCATATGGTTTGGCACTCAAGATAAGGGCAAATTATACTGCAAAAACTGATATCCAAGCAAGTCATTTTATCTTATTTGTAGTAAAAATTGGCTTAATTTTCTTGATTTGAGCCACCTTCACTAGACCAGGTCATAAAAATGTCTTATTTCAAGTTTTTTGAAGAAAAAAACTGGTCTGAATTGCTTGTAACGGGTCAAAAAAAAATCTGCCATTGAGATAAGAAAAATTAGCTTGTAAAGTTTCTTGAAATTCGTAAGATATTTCAATACAAGAAACTTTTTTCTTATCCCTTTGGCAGAATTTTTTGACTTGTAACAAGCAATTCAGACCTTGTTTTTGTCTTCAAAGACATTTTCCTGGAGTTATCAGTAGAATGTAGCTTGTATCAAGAATAATAAGACACATTTTTTACTAAAAATAAGACGTAATGACTTGCTTAGATTTCATTTTTTGCAGCATAGTATGTGTTTTGGCTCCCAAGACAGAAATTTAGCAAAAGTCTGGCACCAATAAGGGCATTTTAGCAAACATCTGACTCCCAAGAGAACACTTCAACACATGTTTTGGCACTAAAGAGGGCACTTTGGCATGTTGTCCTTTGATTTACCAACCAGGAGGACACTTAAGAGAATATTTTGGCTCCCAAGAGGACACTCACGCTCACTGTCTGTCTTTAGACGGCACTTTAGCGTGTTTTTTTAACAATTGTGCTACGAATAAGCCCTGCCTTTGTGTTCACCACTTCATCCCACACAAAAGCTTCTGCCGCATAACTTTTCCTCACTATGAGTTTAACTTCTGTCTCATTGAGAAATCAAACTTTTCTACCACTTTCCACTCCTGTAAAAGACAAAAAGCTCCAACATTACTGTGGGTGGAGTTGGTTCAGACAGAAAGTGTATGTGCAGGTTAGTTTGTCTCCTGTGTTTCAGGGATGAAAGGTGCTCTGGCTTCAGGCACAGAGACTTTTACATCAGAGGCATCAAAGCAGCGAGGAGTTTGTTTGTGTGTCGGCATGTGGGCGTCGAACGAGACACGGCAAACGGAAAGGTGTTAAAAGCATTAGTGTGTCTAAACACGGCTGCACCTGATGAGCTGAAGCTTTCAGGGAATTTTCCACATCAGTGACTCTTACAAAAACGCACGCTAGCTTTGTGTTCGGATCTTTTCACACGCAGAGTTTAAAACCTGCACGACCTGGTGTAGTTTGATAAATTGATGTCACAAAATCAGCTTTAGGGAAGTTAAAATTAGACGCTGACAAACTGAAATCTAACTAAGTAATATTGTCTCATTTGTTGTAAAAATTGTCTCAGTTTCTCGATTTGAGACACATTCACCAAACCAGGTCATTAAAATGTCTTATTTCAAGGTTTTTAAAGGCAAAACTGAGGTCTGAATTGCTTGCAACGATGGGGTAAGAAAAATTTGCCAATGAAATTCTTGAAATTAGAAAGATTTCTCAAAACAAGAGACTTTTTCTTATCTCATTGGCAGAATTCTTTGACTTTTTACAAGCAATTCAGCCCTCTTTCTTTTCTTTAAATAACTTTAAATGAGACATTTTTGTGGACTTATGAGTAGAATCTTAATCCAAAGAACATTGCTCACATAAATAATTATGATGGGATGATTGCTTTCTTTGCTTTACACACAAATTTAACTTGTAACAACTGCTTTTATTATTTCTGTAATGTTATAATACACTGTGTTTATGCTACTTTCTCTCACTATTTTAATTATTTCATCATTTCAAAAGCCTCCTGTGGGCAAGTGTTGCAAATCAGCACCTGTGCTAAAATACTCAAACATTGCATCTGGTTTGTCCCATGTTATTGTGACGTCCACATCAAATGAAGAATAAAATAAACAGAATAGAATGTAGCTTATATTTAGAGCAATAAGACATAATGACTTGCTTAGATTTCAGTTTTTGCAGTACATTCAGAAAACTATCAGTCTTATTTCCTGGTAAATTTATTCAGAATGAAACTTTTTATCTCATCATGAATGGAGTGGCCACTTCATTTCAAGCTGCACGGTCTCTTTTTAATACTTTTGCACTAATTTGAAGCAAAGTTGAGCTCATTTAAAAGAGTGAATTCATTTTACAGTTACGTTTTGTTTTTATTATTATTGTTTCTTCTCTCTTAGATGTTGAAATTGCTGTGAGATATCAGCGTCTGTCGCTCTGACTCAGCGTTTCAGACGGAGGAACACACACTGTGTAACATCTTCAATGCATTAATCATGCTCTATTGCTGGCTAACATCCGTCTCTTTTCCTCCGGCTCCGTTCAGATTCAGTCAGCATCAAACTCTGCTGTTTTCACGCTGAGATAAATCAGCCGACTCACTCCAGCACAGCTTTGCTTCACTTATACCATCTATCGTGCTGAAACTGTTGTTAGCTGTGGGGAATTTCCAACTTATAATGAAACCCGAGTGTACAGATGCTTTACAGCGCGCTTCAGTTTGCAGAGTTGTGCGACTGCAGAAGGACAAAACAAATGACTTTAAACATCTGTACAAATGTTCTCCTTTGATATGAGGAACAAAAACAGGAGTTTGCATGTGCAGAGGATTAAAACTTTGGCTCTAAGCTGATTAGAGCTTTGTTCTCCTCTGGGGTTTATACAATTTGCATATACAGGAGGTGCACCCAAGAACACATGCCAATTCACATCACCGTTAAAAATATAAACCCAACAATTTTGTTTTCGCTCCCATTTTTCATGAGCTGAACTCAAAGATCTAAAACTTCTTTTTTGCTCATGAATTTGTCACAAACTTGGGCGTCAGGATATCATCATAGCATCCAAAATGCCATCAGTAAAATGCATCTGTTTTTTCTGTTTATAACAATTGTTTTTATGATGTTTGCATCATGAAGTCATGGTTCACAGTTTGCTTTTGTAATTCTTGAAAGAGTTGCAGATTAGTGGTGGGCACATGGATCTAAAATGTTGATACATCTATACCATCTTTGGTATCAGTATTGATTAATTCCTGCGTGATGTGATTGCTTTGATATATGCTTATTAATGCATATGTTCATATTTCACACCCTCTGTATGTGTTTACTTACATTTATATACATTTAGTGTGACTTGTCTACCTTTTCAATATATTAAACCTCTTAACAGTGCAATATAATTATAACAAAATACCTCTGCACACTGCACATTTCTTTTTAATCTTCTGCAAGTTTTCTCCTTTTTAGTTTCTTGTTGCTGCACTTTAACCCTGTGGTGCATAGTGATCACTACAGTGACACCTATTTAAAAGTTGTTTACTCCTAAATTCAATGGTTCATGTGGTGGAAATTCATATTAACCTGTGTCAGGATATTTCTATTCTTTTTAGGGCCTAAAAAAATGTTTTAATTTTTTTTTTCCGAATGTGTATATATATCTTTAAAAAAGTTAAGTTAGACAAACATTTGAGGGTGAAAAAGCTTATAAACTATTAATTATTCCGTGTAAAAATGGATGAAAGAGAGTTAAAATGTTTCACAAAGCATCAAAGCATTATTCATGAAATAACCAAAAAAAGAAAAGAAGTCAAACAAAAAAATAAGTCATATTTACATTAAGTTCACACTGTTTTATGTTGAATGTTCAGTTACAAATTTTTGACAAAAAAAATTAAAAACTTTTTTTCATGCCTCAAGACAAATAAAAACGTTCAAGGGGATAAAAACAGACACTGACTTTTATATTTTATGCATCAGAGGGTTAAGGAAAGCTTTAGAAATGTTGCTGTGCATCTGTATAATGAGAATAAGGGTATTCTA
Source organism: Thalassoma bifasciatum (assembly GCA_008086565.1). NCBI lineage: Eukaryota > Metazoa > Chordata > Actinopteri > Labriformes > Labridae > Thalassoma > Thalassoma bifasciatum. The sequence goes on from RPOG01000227.1 coordinate 455,271, forward strand.
TTCTATTCTATTCTATTCTGTTCTTTACTTTTGTTCCAGTTTCTCCTCTGTATGTGTATTACCACTCAGTCACATCACTAAGACATGCACTGCTCGCTTCACGATGGCAGAGAGGAGCATCGTTTTGTATTATTTTACGGCTGAATACCAAATTACTTCAAGCTATGCCATGTTTTCAGAAAACTGTGTAAGCAAACAGAGAGGAGAAGCTGCTTTATTTCCTCTCCTCCTCTCTGTTTCCTACATCAGCACAACTCTTATCTGATTCTATGAAACCATCAAGGACAGCAGACTCACCGATATATCACAACAGACTGATCTCCCCAAACTGTTTACTGTACAGATCCAGATAAGACCTCAGCGTCTGATAAAGAATCCCAAACAGCAGTCATCATCATGGCGTAACTGCAGGGAAATGTTTGGTCAGCATCAATATTGGCGAGACAATCTCCTCGGAAAGATAGAAGGAGGTGGTGCTGGTGTCCTTGGACGCAGTGAGACAGACATTTTGAATTTCTGCAAAGATCCTGAGGGTTATGGAACAAAAACAGTTAAGTGGGAGGCACAAAAACATTTCACCAGCGCTGAACTTGAGGATCTGATTGGCTGTCCTTGGTTGTTCAGGGGTGTCAAACGGCCGCTGGCTATGTGGAAGTGTTTCAGGGGGCGTCCTTCATGACAGAGGGCCTTGGACTGTGTAGGAATGACTTTGGCTGACAGCTCGTGATGAGCACATTGATACTGAAATATTGATACTACTGATACCAGATCAAAATATCGATACTTTGATATTTTTTTCTTTATTTGAAGGAAAGTAAAAATTAATAGGAACATATTCGAAAGAAACTTAACTATTGAGCTCTTGTTTGAATCACACACGGTTGGTGGGAACTACTTTTTCTTCCGCCTGGGTAAGTTTGTACACTGCAAAAACTGAAATCTAAGCAAGTCATTATGTCTTAGTTTTAGTAAAATGTGTCTTACTATTCTTGATTTGAGCCACATTTACTAGACAAGGTCATAAAAATGTCTCATTTCAAGTGTTTTAAAGACAAAAATGAGGTGTAAATTGCTTGTAACAAGTACAAAAAAAAATCTGCCAATGGTATAAGATAAAAGATTCTTGTTTTAAGACATCTTTATAATTTCAAGAAACTTCCCGGGCGAATTCGTCTTATCCCATTGACAGATTTTTTTGACTTGTTACAAGCAATTTACACCTCATTTTTGTCTGAAAAAAAACTTGAAATAAGACATTTTTATGACCTGGTCTGGTGAATGTGGCTCAAATTAAGAACAATAAGACAATTTTTACTACAAATAAGACAGAATGACTTGCTTAGATTTCCGTTTTTGCAGTTTAATGTGTAATCACAGTCTGAAAACACAACAACAGAGTGTAAACAGAGTCATGTGCAGATATTTCAGGTGCAAGATTTATTCAGGTGGGGTTTGGAGAGAACTGATAACTTTGAGTGTATTACATAGACAAGGTGTTGTTAGATCAATAAGAGCAAGAATTCTGGAAAAAATAACATTTTATCTATACATCTATTATTATATACAACTATTCTAATTGGTACAATCAGTCTCGTATCAGCACCAGCACCATGAACAGCTGTCTATTTTATTAAATAATGGTCCAACAGGAAGCTTGAAATGAGAGTGTTTGGCTTTAGGATTTTTCTTAATCTGAAACCTGAGGATGTCCTTGGATGGACACCGTACCTCTGCTGCGGGAGGGAGAACGAGAGAGCAGCGGGAACGGGGATGAAAAAGCTTTGGTTGTTGCTGACAGGAGCTGATACAAGATAACAAAAGTAATTGGAGCAGCAAAAACTTTTCATTTTGTGTCCTTTTATGTGGTTCAGAATAAGAGTAGCATTGGGAAAAGATGAAAACAGCAGGAAAGAGGATGATTTGATTTAATTTAGTGAGATAGAGAGCATAGCCCATCAGGTATCCATGGAAACAGCATCTTTCTTTCCCTCCTTTCCACCTCCACGACGCTATTCAGCTTATGTTTGGTACGATCTGTTCTGAGAGATATTAAACTCTTGCACTAAGTTTGTCTCTGTATTTACAATTAAAGGACATTAATGACGCGTCATAGTTTACAGGAGGCTCATTTACACCAGTGTTTTGGATTGAGTTGTTCCAAAAACCAAACATAGTGAAGTTAAATTTAGCTGATGAATCTGTATAATTCTCCTTCAGTTGATGATGTAAAACCATAACGAGTAGAGAGGAGGCAGACAAAAAGGTTCACGTTGGTAAACAGTTATGTCACTGAAGATGTGACATCTCTGTGAACGTCCGTGTGACTGTGCCAAAATGTCCAAATGTGGCTGCTGACACTTGGCCGACCTATCAAAGGTGATTGAATGAAGCTACAGATGTTGCTCTGTGGTTTGTAAAGGACACCTGCTGAGCAGCCACGACCTCGTTCCCTCCTCTGAACAGTTTCTCTCCTCCCACTGTAGCTGCTGCTGCTGAATGAACCGACCTGAGAAGAGGAGCCAATCGTCTCCAATTAGTTGGTGACTGTGTCGCACCTAAAAAGAAACATAAGCCTTTTTAAAATCGATTTTTTTTTTTTTAACACTTAAAGTTTATTTTCACTTTTTTCATTTATGAACAGCAAAGACAGAAAAGAAAAGTAACATGGAAAGGAAAAAACAGATACAAGACAAAAAACATCAAAAACGTTGCCAGGTCTGAAATGTTTACAGTTGCCGAGGAGTTTAACAGTCGTAGGTTTTGTACAATATTTTCATAAATTAATGTTCTGATGAAATGTTTAATGTTTTTGCAAGTTGGAACGAGGAGCAGACACCCTCCACCTCAACTATTCCAAAATAAAGTGTCAATTTTTCCCATCTTGAAATATACAAATCTCTTCTTAATCTTAATAAAAAAAGTCATTTTCATTTCATGAATTTCTTTTATAATTTCTATCCAATTTTGTATTGTGGGTGCTTCCGCCTGTAGCCATTTACGGGTGATAGCTTTCTTAGCAGCAATGATAAATATTTTTATAAGATATTTAGTGTCTTTGCTTATATCATGTGGCAGGTCACCCAAATACAGAAAAGTGAAATTTAATGGAACTGATATTCCCAGAATACGTTCCATAATTTTTAATATTTCTAGCCATTAAAATCGATTTTAATGAGCAAAAGTCTCAAAACAAATCCACATTGAACACTATCAGATTTACTTTTTTATCCTTAACAGAAGTTTCTTGAACACTCAGTCGGTCACTTACTGCCACACACACTGATTCACAGTAACACCGTTATGTTAAACATCACGCTGTGCTGGATTTGCAGTTAAATGCTGGTTACATCGTGATCATGTGATCGCCGAAGCTGCAATTGTTTTCCTGCTCCTGACTGACCCAGGATCTGTTAAATCAGCTGTTTCACAAACACCTGTCCTTGAGTGTGAGACTGTTTGGAAAATTCCTTTTTTCCTTGGGATTGTTGAATTTTGTTTTTAACGGTTTTGTATTTTATTTTATTCAACTTGACACAATTGAGGATATTTTGCACTACATTATTTTTAAAAGTTAAGAGTCAAGGATAGCTCTTTTGTTTTTCAATTTTTATAACTAATAAAACAATTTAAAAAGCCTGGTTTAGAAATAACAAGAGTAGATGTTAGACTCTGGGTTTTGAGAAAAGTCAAAATTCGACTATCTATCTAAAAATCTTCTTTAAAAGTTTTTTTTTACCTTTTTTTCTTTAATTTTGTATTTATTTTGTATAATTTTGACTTGAATCTTAGAGTTTTGACTATTTATATCAAAATTTCAACTTTTTATCTCAAACATTTCCTTTATTTCAAAACGTAGACTTTTAATCTTAGACTTTTGTCATCTTAAAATTTTGACCTTAAATGAGAAAGTTTGGACTTTTTTCACATAATGTTGAATTGATTTCTTAAACTCTGGAAGTTTATTGACTTTTTGTCTCAGAATTTTGTCTTTATTTCTCAAAATTTCCACTTTTCATATCAAAATATTGACCTTTTATCTCAAAGTCGGAAACAATTCTTACCTTCAGTTTTTATTTTCATCCTCACATTAGAGTAAAAGCTTTTGATGTTTCAATGGTTTGATGTAATTTTCTGTCAAGTTTGTAAATGTTACTGTACATTGTGAAAATTTCACTAAAGTTTGATTTAAAGAAAATCGTGAATCGAATTGAAATCGCTATATCTGCCAGAAAATTCGCAATCAGATCTTTTTCTAAAACCGTTCAGCCCTACTCTTCAGTATAAATATCTGTATGTCTAACAGCAGCGATCCTCTGCCAGTTTCTCTTGTTTCTGCCTTTCTCATTTAAACCTTTTCCTGTCTCCATCTCTCCATCCATTTCACAGAGGGTTTCAAACTCCTGCCTGAAATTCACACAAACAAGTCTCCAAAGAGTCACGTCAGATCTTGTTGGTTGCAGCTTTTCTGGAGGTCAAAATCAGGCTCGTTTCATCTCTGCTCTCCTCCTCGGTCGTGACTGACAGATTTTTAGAGAGAAGAGCCGTTGAGTTCGATGGCTTTCAACTCGTAATCAGGCGCCGGCTCGCTCCGCCTCTGGCAAACTGGTATGATTGCAGATATTGAATGATTCATAGGGCTCTAATGATGTGTCAATCACAGATGGATTTCTTTTATTCATAGAGCACCAGGTTTGTGAGTCCTCAACGCTATATTCTAAGTTAATATTGTACAAAGACTGTTAGCAACATTACACTGGACACAACAACTTCCCTCATCAGAGCAGCTGAGGTGCAACTCAAAAAACTTCAATATATCCAGAACTCCGCCGCCCGCCTTCTCACTCACACCAGCTCCCGAGATCACATCACCCCTGTCCTCCAAAAACTCCACTGGCTCCCCATCAACCAACGTATTTTTTGTATACTACAAAAAAATCTGCCAATGGGATAAGATAAAAGATTCTTGTTTTAAGACATCTTTATAATTTCAAGAAACTTCCCGGGCGAATCCGTCTTGTTCCATTGGCAGATTTTTTTGACTTGTTACAAGCAATTTACACCTGATTTTTGTCTTAAAGAAACTTGAAATAAGACATTTTTATGACCTGGTCTAGTGAATGTGGCTCAAATCAAGAATAGTAAGACAGATTTTACTAAAAATAAGACATAATGACTTGCTTAGATTTCCGTTTTTGCAGTGTAATCAATTAACCCCACTTTACACATCCTGTTATCGTATGATGCTTATATTCTCCTGAAAAATGATTAGTTTTCACTGAAACCAGAGTCATATTGTATTGTATTGATATCTAGATATCTGGCATTAATATTGAGATATGAAGTTTTGTCCATTCAGCCCTCGTTCACATCTCTTGCAGCTTTGCTTTGTGTCAGAAAGAAGGTGAGAATGGTTTTGTTGGTGGTTGAAGGTCAGTTTTGGGGACATCCAACCTTGGTAGCTTCTGTAGCATGACACTGCGGTCATGGCTAACAGGCTCCTCCAGGTTCCCCGCCCCCCGTGGAGCTTCTCCCCACATGCTGAGCTAATCCCTGCTCCTGAGGATTAACCAACTCCACAGCGCTGCCCCCTGCTGAGCTGTCACATCGTTTCAGCTTCCAACACAACACCAACCACTTCCAACCTCCACTGTTCACCTGTTTTAAAGAGAAACAGCTCATTTCTGTGGACAGGTTGATAGAAATTTTTGAATTTGCTCTGTAACACATGAGCTTCTTTTTGCAGGTGTAGAGAAAAAAAAAAGTGCTTTTTTTCAGACTTGCTTTTCTTACCATCCAACGCTACCACACTCTGCGTGTAAATGTTTCATCGCTCTTGTTCTGAGAAACTCTCGGCTCCAAGCGCAGGTATTAACCTGATGGACAGGCTCCAGGTTTCACTGAGTCTTTCTTGTGTTTTCATCATCTGTAAACTTTCCAACTGTTCAGCTTCAACACCTGGTGGATTATGATGAGCAGGAACTTATTTTGACACTGATGTTATATTGTTGTAACTACAGTATGAGTCAACTCTTCATCTTTTCGGTGGCTCTTTTTGTGGTGGATCCACTCACAGCAGTTTTTTTTAATCAGTTTTCTGAGGCCTCTTTTCATCATTTTCTCACTTTTTTGTTTTCTTTTATTCACAGTCTGAATGCTGTCGTTTGTACTTGAAAGGAAATTGAAATTTGTCAGTATCTCAGCCTCTTTGTCCTGGTTTTATTTGTATTAGACTGCGTGAAAGATGCATTGCTCATCATTCACACTTTTCTGCAGATAAAGATATGAATGAAACGACTGTAAAATCTCAGGTCTCTTTTGTCTACATGTGACTTTTGCTACGAATGCTCGAGAAAGAAAAGACTTGTGTAAGGTGATAGTTATAATTAAGGCGGAAAATTTGTAATAATGATCTAATTGAAATGATCATTTCCTATATTGAAATTGCAATTTTTTGTGGGATTATTTCCAGGTTCCCATCTTCTCTGTTTTTAAACAAACACATTGTAGAACATGAACAGTTACATTAATTACAGCACAACAACAACAACAACACACTACACTACAACTGGGACTGATTTTTATACATTTTACTCACTTTTTACTTCTTTTTCAACACTTTTGGACCTTTTCTTGATACCCTCTCACTATTTCCCAGGTTCACTCCCAATTTTCTTGCCAATTATTTTACTATTTTTGCCCAATTTTGAGAATTTTGGACCTTTTTTGCAACAAACTGACCATTTTCCAAGTGTATTCCCAACTTTTTATTGCCATTTTGTGTTGCTCTTTGGCCAATTTGACCACACTTCACTGTTTTTTGTCATTTTCTTCCTCTATTTTTGCTACTTTCTGAATTTCCTAAAGTTTCTTGCAAAAGTTTCTTGCGAATTTTTGTTGCTCTTTAGCCATTTTAGTCTTTTTTTTGCCACTTTTGGACCATTTAATTGCTACTTTTTGAGTATTTCTAGTTTTATCCCAATTAAAATGCCAATTTTTGTTGCTTTTTCTGCCATTTTTTCCTACATGAAACCAAGTTTTATTTCTATTCTGTGCTGTTTTTGCCTCTTTCACCACTTAGATTGTTTCATTTGTGAAGGTAGTTTTTTAACAGTTTGTCTCTTTGGTTGAGTAACTCTGGTGTTGAACAGAAAATATCTGCTGCAAAAAATGTAGCTGATATTCTGACACATTTCAGGTTATAGAAATAGAAAATAGAAATAGAAAATATAACATAATATAATATAAAATATAGAAATATAAACTGTTTGCGATTAGAATATTGCAATAGGACATATTGTGATTTAATCTAATGTGAGATTAATTGCCCAGCTCTAGTTTTACTTCTTCAAACTCAAACTCACAAAAGTCACTCGACTTATTTTTAATCATAATTAACATGTTCCCTCAGGTTTAGGATCAAGTAAACTCAGAAATACTCTGATTGATGAATAAAAGGTTAAATAACTGTATCTGTTCCAAGTATTTCTATGTTTACGCTGACACAGATGAAGTCAGATGTTGTGGAGGATCCATCTGCTGTCAGCGTAAACACACATGTCAGGTGTAGCTGTGTGTTCACACTCTACCTGTCAAACTTCACCTGGGGGGGTCGTATGCTTATTAGTCATTTCGAACAAAGATCGGAGGAAACACAATCTCACTGTGTGGGAAGTTTTTACACCTGACAAATGCTGTTACAGCTGTGATTCACCACGTCAGACTGTCAGTCAGTCAGTCAGTGTGAGCTGGAGGCATCAACTTGTTTCCTCCATCAGATTATATGAAATCCAAGGAAGCAAATCTTTCAGAGAATCTGTCCTAATCCTGTATTTCAGGTGTTTCAGGCCCCGTTCATACAGCAACACTATGCAGCGTTTTCACTGAAAATGCCGGCTTGTTATTTACACAGCAATGGTGGAAATGACATTTCAGAAAAAATCCCCTCTGGGGGCCTTTTTCAAAAGTTTGACGTTTAGGATGGCTGAAATGTCATTTCACGAGGCAAAAACACAACAATGATTTCTCATTTCACCCTAAAACTGTTGCCTGAGTCTGGGTTTGAAACCTGTCACAGAACAGAGTCAGCTCTGTTGAGAGTTTCTAATGATCTTCTTTTAGCCACAGATTCAGCTCACTGTGTTGTTTTGATTCTGTTGGACCTAAAAACTGGCTTCAACACAGTCAACCACTAGATCTTCCTTTGTCACTTAGAGAACTCGGTAGAACTTAACATGGTTCAGTTCATCCGTCCACATTCGAGCTGATGAGTCACATGTTGCACCTCTCACATGCGGTGTGCCTCAAGGCTCTATTCTAGGCCCCCTCTTCTTCTCTATTTCTTTGCTTTATCTGTTATTTACTCTCTGAACATTGCCTCCCATTTTTAATAAAGAAACAATAAGATAATTGATTCATCCCACAAGGGGAAATTCACAGTCACAGCAGCAATGCAAGAAAATGAAGAGTGCACAAGCCCCAAGAATACGCAAATATAAAAATATAATGAGTACGCTGCAAAAACAGAAATCTAAGCAAGTCATTATGTCTTATTTATAGTAAAAATTGTCTTATTGTTCTTAAATTGAGCCACATTCACCAGACCAGGTCATAAAAATGTCTTATTTCAAGTTTTTTTAAGACAAAAATGAGGTTTAAATTGCTTGTAACAAGTCAAAAAAATTTGCCAATGGGATAAGACGAATTCGTCCGGGAAGTTTCTTGAAATTAGAAAGATGTCTTAAAACAAGAATCTTTTATCTTTTCCCTTTTTTGCAGCAGATATTTTCTGTTCAACACCAGAGTTAGTCAACCAAAGAGACAAACTGTTAAAAACTACCTTTACCAATGAAACAATCTAAGTGGTGAAAGAGGCAAAAACGGCACAGAATAGAAATAAAACTTAGTTTCATGTAGGAAAAAAATGGCAGAAAAAGCAACAAAAATTGGCATTTAAACTGGGATAAAACTAGAAATACTCAAAAATTAGCAATTAAATGGTCCAAAAGTGGCAAAAAATGACTAAAATGGCCAAAGAGCAACAAAAATTTGCAAGAAACTTTAGAAAATTCAGCATCTAAAAGTCTTTAAAAAACTTGAAATGAGACATTTTTATGACCTTGTCTAGTAATTGGTCTCAAATCAAGAATAGTAAGACAAATTTTACTAAAAATAAGACATAACAGATTTCAGTTTTTGCAGTGTATAAACTAAAAGAAGAACAACAAAGAAAGAGCTGTTGCAACAAGCTGCCACTGAGTGACGCTTCGAAAAGTGGAAGTGGGTATTAATTAATTAATTAATTAGGAAAGCACTGCTGCAAACATAACCAGTTTGGTGTCCATGACCAAGAAATGAGGCATAAAAAGTGACGGCAAGCACCAAATTTGTAGGTAACAAACAATAAGAAAAGAACAGGAGAAAAAAAACAAAACAAAACAAAAAAACAGATCAACAAGAGACAGAGCTGCTGCAACAAGCTGCCACTGGAGCGGCGCCAAGCAACCAGAAAAAATGTAAATAATTGGGATGATAGTTAAGCCTACACGCCCCTAAAACAGGAAAATGCCTCCACCTGTAGCCGACTGCTGGAGTGCATGGCAAAAATCAAGGCATGGATGTCGGTTAATCTTTTATAGTTGTACGATAAAAAGACCAAGGTCGTGTAGTTTGAGCTTAAGTTCCCTCCTCATGGAAACCAAAAATATACTACAGTGACCTTTTAGAAGCCAAAATATTCTAAAGTGCCACCTCAGGAGCCAAATATTCACTTATGTGCCTTTTTCTTCTTTCACACTGGTGTATATACTTGATGAAACATTGTCCATGTAAACAATTCCTGCATTGATCCCTCCACGAGCAGAGCAAATTGAACTCTAGCTGTCGCAGCGTTGCAGATACAATCACTAAGAATCCATCTACATATCAAAGAAGGCAGAATCTCACACACACTGACTCATGTGAAACTCTCCATATCACAAACTGCTCCTGAGACCTGAGCAGCTCTTCCTCTCTGTGTGGCAGAGGCTCAAAAAGGTTTGAGCAACAGCTTCTTTATCTCCTCTGCTCAGGGTTTAGTCCGGCTGTGGACCCCCCCGCTGGAGTCTGGACTATCTTTAGTGTTTTGGTCCAATAATGCTGAGCTGCTGCGGAGCCAGCTGAGTCTCACAGCAGACACACTCCTGCCAAAGCTGAAAAGTTAGACACAAAAGAAAGGATTCAGCTAATGGGGCTCATTTATCAAAGCAGCTCACAGCGGCAAAATGAGTGATCTGGATCATCGACACAAAATAAACAATAACTCAGAAAAGTTAACAGCAAACTTCTGTCTGACTCCAAAGTTCTTTTAAGTTTGTGAAAGAAAATATCAGACAGCTGTAATTTTTATAAAGTTACATAACTGTTAAGTGTTCCTGATTGATCCTTGATTCACGTCGTGTTATAACTGGTTCACTGCTGACGAGTACAGAGCGTTTTTCTCCAGATTGTCAAGTTTTTCAGCTTCTGCTTTCTGTGTGTATTATTATTATTATAGAGAGCGATAATTTTCACAGCCATTCATTCGATGTCATTCAGAGCAGAGACGGCGTCTGAAGCTTCAGCGTCGACAATGTTGATGATTGAATCCAGTTTCTAAGGCCTCTGACGATTTTCACGATTGCACTTTAAGTGTAAATACAAAGATGAGGTGACAATATTCTGAAAACCCAAAAAGAAAACACAGAAAAAGATACTCACAGATACTAAAAGAGGACAAGTAGCTTCGATTACAAGTAGTAATTTTGACTTTTATCAATAAATTTGGCCTTTTTTTCTCATAATTTTCACTTAATGATTGGAAATTATTGACTTCATTTCTTAATTTCAACTTTTTGTGTCAAAGTTTTGACTTTTTTATAATTTGATGTATCAAAAAGTTTTGACTTTTATCCCTCATAACTTGAGCCATATGATTTTAAAACTTTTGGCTTTTAATCTCAAAATTCTGACTTTTAAACTCATAGTTTTGAGAACATTATCTCACAACTTTTTTAGTTTTTGTACAAAATTTTAGACTTTCGTCTTAAATTTTGACTTTTTTGTTATGATTTTCACTTAATGATATAAATATTGACTTCATTTCTTGACTTCAACTTTTTGTGTCAAAGTTTTGACTTTTTTATAATTTGATGTATCTAAAAATTTCGACTTACTTCCCGCATAACTTGAGCCATATGATTTAAAAACATTCGATTTTTTGTATCTTAAAATTTTAACTTTTGATCACATAATTTGACTTTTTATCTCAAAATTCTGACTTTGTAAATTCATAATTTTGAGAAAAAAAAGTTTCTGTACAAAATTTTGGATTTTTATCCTAAATTTTGACTTTTGTCTTATACTTTTTACACTATAGTGTTAAAGTACTGACTTAATTATTTCTAAATTTCCTATTTATATTTCAAAATTTAAACTTTTTCTCATAGCATTTTTGATGTATCTCCAAATTTTGATTTTTTTCTCGAAAACTTGGCTAAACTATTTTCAAAAAATTTGATTTTCATCTCAGAATTTCAACTTTGTATCTCATGATTTGACCTCTTATCTCAAAGTTTTTGACTTTTTCAGTCATAATTTTGACAAAATTCTCACTTTTTATTAAAAATTTTGACTTTTTGTCTCCAACATTTGACTTTGACTTTGGGGCATCAGATTAAAAGCCAGTAGCCCACTTTAATAAATTGTGATAGATACCAGTGGTTAAGTAGAAAATGCTGAAAAAATCCAGGACATTTTAGGGAATTTTATAAAATCCCTCTGGACATATTTTTATAATAAAAAAAAGAGGATGTTTGGTGACTCTTTACAAAGAGACAAACATAGAACAGCAGGAGAATCGAAAGAAAATCAAGAGGTTTAAAGTAGATTCAACAACACTGAGAAATGTTTAAGTCACCAGAAGTTTGGTTTTCTCCACAGAAAACCGTCTGGTCTTAAGAGTTTCTGTCAAAAAGGAGCAGGAAGAAGAATCCACAAAGAACGACCTTCACATGAAGAGTTGTGGCTGTGACAAAGCCGAAGTGAATCCTCCACTTTACTCTCTGAAAGAAAATCCTCTCACTCACACAAAAAGTAAAGAGTAGTTGTTTCTGCTGCTGTGAGCGCTGAATACTCTCCAGCTCACAATCATCCTCCAGGATCTTTCTGCTCCGACAGAAAACGCTCGCTTTAATCACTTTTACACGACGCTGCTCGGCTGCACCGCGTGACGCGCCACCTGCTACATTCCCCCACACGTTTGCTGAACTCGATTCATCAGCGACTTTCTGCTGAATCACACACTCTGGTGTGTTTGTCGGGTCCCGTCTGAGTCGTGTGTGACCGTTCACACACCTGTCAGCTGCTGTAGGTGTGTGTTATTCAGAGACAAACTGCTGTTACCTCTGCACATGGTCCAGGTTTCCTGACAGTCCCAGTCCACTGATGGTGAACAGTTTCCATCCTACACCAGGCTCCTGTGTTTGCAGCGGGCCATCGTCACCAAGGACACCAGACTCCAGTTATCCACCATCACATTTTCTCTCTGCAGTTTGAATGAAAAGAAAGGATTAACCTGAAATGTGTCAGAATATCAGATACAATTCTTTACAGTAGATGTTTTCTACTCTACACCAGTGTTACTCAACCAAAGAGACAAACTGTTGAAAACTACCTCTGCAAGAGCAACAACCTAAGATTATTAGTTAGAAGTTTTATAATAAGAAGTCAACATTTTGAGAATATGAAGTCAAAACTATGAGAAAAAAAGTCAAGTTTTTGAGATAATGAGTCAAAAGTATGAGATAAAAAGTTGAAATTTCAAAATGAAAAGTCTGAATTTTCAGGTAACTTCATTAAACCGTTGAGACAAAAAGTCAAAATAAGAAACAAATCCAAATTTTAAACACTTGAATCAAAGTTTGGGATAAAAAGTCAAAAACCTTAAGATGAGAAAGTCCAAATTCTGAGTTAATAGAGTCAAAAGCATGAGGAAAAAAATTCCACATTTGGAGATAACGCTGCCACAAGTATGAGATGAAAAAGTGAAATTCAAAACAAGAAAAGTCTTAATTTAAAGGCAACTTAGTCAAAAATGTTGAAACAAAAAGTCAAAAAATGAAAGAAGTCAAAATTTCAAGATTCTTTAGACACATTTTGAGATAAAAAGTCAAATTTGAAAACAAGGAGTCAACATTTTGAGATATTAACGTCAAACTTATGAGGAAAAAAATGCAAATTTTGAGATGTTTTTGACAAAATTTGGAATTAAAAAACTCAAAATTTGTAGATAAGTCAAACTTGAAAATAAGGAGTCAGAATTATGAGGAAAAAGTCAAAATTTCAAGATGATGCAGTCAAAAAAATTAGATAAAAGTGCAAAATTTGAATTATAAGTATTTATTTCAGGATAATACAGTCAAAATTGTTTGATAAGAAGTCAAAGTTTCGAGATCACAATTCAAAATTGATGTTTTTTTCTCATTAATAAGATTTAAATATGGTGTAAAAGAATTGCCACAAATCCAGTTTCTTTTTTTTATTTCTAATTTTTGTATTTTGATCCAGCAGAACACTCACTTTAAAATGTCACTTAGAGGAAAACTCAGTCTGACTAGTGTTCACTCAGTTTGTATTTATCTCTCCTTAAAAAGCAGCAACCAGTGAATGTGTGTGGAATAAATCAGTCCGAGCAGATGAACTCGTGTAAAGCCCCCCCCCCCCGCTCTGCCTGCTGTTTACAAACACACAGCTCATTTCTTTCTGACAGCTTGTCTTCTTGTCCGCACAGAAGCCTGCTGCTGAACACTGAGAGGGACAGTGTGTGTGTGTGTGTGTGTGTGTGTGTGTGTGTGTGTGTGTGTGTGTGTGTGTGTGTGTGTGTGTGTGTGTGTGTGTGTGTGTTGGCAGCCTGCCAACCTGATTGTGTGTTTTGGATGGTGTCTTTATCCAGCCGCCCTCTGTGTGTATGTGTGTGTATGTGTGTGTATGTGTGTGTACGTGTGTGTTTGTGTCTGCAGATCAGAGGAGGAGTGAGTGGAAATTAGAAACCTGTTCCTCATGTTGACAGTTTCTAAAGCTCCACACACTTTCATCAGCCTAAAATCCAAACAGTAGCTGCATTTACATTTTACTAAGAGTGTCCAAAACTTAAATATTCCAGCTATAAACAGTAATGAAAACAGCAAAATTTCAAAAAAAACTTCTGAAATTTTGATAAAGAAAAGATTTTGCACTCTCATGAGGTGGTTTTTAAGAAGTTTTGATATTGAAGTTCATCAAAAAAGCCTCTGTGAACTCCTCAGCTACAATCTACTCCCAGAAGTCCACAGTACATGGTCACCACATTAAAAAGAAAAAAGGAAGTAAACAGACAAGACTGATCTCGTAAACTCATGAGAATTAAATAGTCAATTTATGAGAATAAAGTCATAAACCTACAAGAATAAAGTCACCAACTGATGAGAATCAAGTCAGAAAAATTAGTAGAATAAAGTCGTAAACTTAGAAGAATTAAGTCCTACACTTTCAAGAAGAAAAGTATTAAACTTTGGAAGAATAAAGTCTTGTCCTCATGCGTCCACACTCAGGCTGCCTGTTTGTTTTTCAACTGTTTTTTAATTTATGACTTATTCTCATAAGTTTACAATTTAATTTCTAGAAGTTTATGACTTTAGTCTCATAAATCAATGAGCTCAAGCACGTAAGTTTAATTTTTTTTTCCTAGTGTGGTCCTAAACCTCTGTAGTAGCTGAGACACACAAACTGCTGTACAAAAACCAATAATATTAATAATAATTATAACAATTCAACATGTCTTCCTCCTTTCAGCAAGCCCTGAATGATGGATTTACATCCTGTAATGACGCTTAAAAAATCACTGAGATTTTTCCCCCTTGGTAAAGTCTTGAAGGCATAAAAGTTCTGCTTAAAGCCGCTCAGTACGGTGGCCAGTAGGTGTCAGACAATTCGCAAAAGTCATAACAGGAATGCAAAAGCTACAACACAAATGCAAAC
Organism: Thalassoma bifasciatum; assembly: GCA_008086565.1. Lineage (NCBI taxonomy): Eukaryota > Metazoa > Chordata > Actinopteri > Labriformes > Labridae > Thalassoma > Thalassoma bifasciatum. Next base: position 470,301 of record RPOG01000227.1, read on the forward strand.
AGCAAACCAACTCATTGGAGGTGCATGTAGAGAGCGTGGTTATGTCTGGTAAACATGTTGTGAGTACAAGCAAAACAGAAATCTCATATTTTGTTCTGTTTCCTCTTTAAATGTGTCTGCTCTGTTTAGAGGAGGGTGAGAGAATCAGTGCAAACTGTGAATGAAGAGCAGCTGAGTGAAGGAGCACTCAGACAAATGAGCTGTATTGATAAGAAAACACAGGAAACCAAATCAGTTCACGCTGGATCATACAAACACACACATGCAGAAACAAACATCATTAACCTTTTAAACACGCTGTGAGAGGAAATCCTTAAAGAGCAGCTCAGTTTCCTTTCAATCAATATCTTATCTGTTTATTCCAAAAGAAGAATGAGTCAGCTATTTATTGAAAATAACAATTAAAGGTAAATATTCTGTTCGTTTTGAAACTCTACTTGGAGCCTTTTTAAGATCCAACAGCGCTCGACCCAAACTTTGAGTCACAAAAATAACTTCAGAAATGACAGAGAGAGCGTTAATTTATTTCTCATCCTCGGAGCCATCAGGCTTAATGCATTGTGAAAATATTCATCCCAGCAGCATTTATGCATTTAAGTAATCCTGTTGTACAGACACAAGCTGCTGGGAATCAATACTGAGCTCGGCCTGTATAATGAGGCTGCAGGATGTGGAAGACACGCACAAACCAAACAGTGAAAATGAATCCTGACAGAATCTGCTTGGAGAAGTGCTGAGACCACGGCAAAACTGCTGCAGCCAGGATGAGTAATGAGATGATGCTGAGAGCGTATAAAGACACAAATGTCTTTCTCAAGAGACAAATGAATCATTGTAAAGTCTGATCACAGCGGGTGAAAGAGAAACTCACCCCAGTGTTTGTTTATTTGGATGTAAACTGTCTGGACAACAGCCAGGGCAGTAAACTGATCTGTACAGAGTTCTCTGCTAATATCTTTATTCCACCAAGTAAAAATTAAGTCGCGCAAAATGGTGAATGAATGAAGGGGTTCACATGTGGACAATATAGTTAGTCAGCTCTTTTCAGGGGGAGGGAAAAGGGTCTTTAATTACCTGAGGGGGAAATCTAACAGCAAAACTGCACCTTACAGGCACAAATAGATTCTTTGATTTTACATCATTAAGAAATAAAGTCCGAATAAGTTTAAACGTCCGCCTGAATTTATCATCATTTAGACATAATAACAGAGAGACAGTGGTGTGCACAGACATTTAAAGAACAAGGGCAAACAAAAAAAAAACCCTGTATGTTTTGGCTCCCAGAAGGGCAGTTTATCGTGTTTTGACCATCCTAAGGGGCAAATAACTGCCATTGGAAAACGAGGAGGGCACTTTTGCCAATATGTGTTTTGGCTCCCAAGATCCCAAAGGCCCAAAGTGGGCACGTAAGTGCAAGTTTGGCACAAAGGAGGGTATTTTAACATATGATTTGGCTCCCAGGAGAACACTTTAGCATTCTTTTTGGTTTCCATTTGGTGACTGTAGCCTAAGTTTGGTTCACAGGAGGGCACTTACCCAAGTGTTTGGCTCCCAAAAGGGAACTCAAGACTGTATTTTAGCTCCCAGGTGGGCATTAAAGCAAGCATTGGGTTCCCAAGGGCGCACCTAAGATTGGTTTTGGCTTCCAAGAGGGCAACTTAGCAAATGTTGGGTTCCAAAGGGGGCACTAAAGCATGTGTCTTGGTTCCCAAAAGGGCACTGAAGCATTGTTCTTAGCTTCCAATAGAGCGCTTTGGCACAAGTTTGGCACCAAGCAAGCACCTCAGCCAGTGTTGGGTCCCCAAGGGGGTACTTAAGCATGTATTTTGGCTCCCAGGAGGACACTTCAGCATTGTTTCCCAGCAGGGCACTTTTGCCCAAGTTTGGTTCCCTAAAGCATGTGTTTTGGTTCCCAGGAGGGCACTTCTGTATTGTTTTTGGCTTCCAATAGAACATTCTGGCACAAGTTTGGCACCAAGGAGGGCACTTTGACTAAGTGTTTGGCTCCCAAAAGGGCACTCAAGTCTGTGTTTTGGCTCCCCTGGGGGCAGTTTATCATGTAATAATCAGCCAAAGAGGCAGATTAGTGGTTTGTCAACCAGAAGGGCCCTTCAGCATATGTTCTGGCCCCAAAGTCTCAAATTGGGCATGAATGTGCAAGTTTGGCACAAAGGAGGGGACTTTAACATGTGTTTTGGTTCCAAGGAGGGCACTTTAGCAAGTGTTTGGCTCCCAAAAGGACACTTGAGACAGTGTTTTGGTGCTGAGGAGGTCAGTTTATCATCTAATAATCAGCCAAAGAGGCAGACAAGTGGTTTGTCAACCAGAGAGGCACTTAAGCATTTGTTCTGGCTCCAAAAATGGCACTTTAGCACAAATGTGGCACAATTTCTGTGCTTCAAAGAACACATGATGAACTTACATTCTGCTAAAGTTATTCTCCCTCTGGAATGTGAGATTTCAGAGTCCTGTGACCACAGAAAAGAGAAAATGGGAAGTAAGAGGACGAGAAAAGTGAAGGAGATGAGGAGATTGTTAGAAAGGAAAAATCTGATTAAAAAAGGCTTTAAAAGAACAAAGATAAAAAAAAGAACATCCAGGAGAAACAAAGTAAATAGAAAAAGTTTACAGGTGAAATGAAAAAGAATAACTTTAGATTAAAACGTAAGCTGTGCCTGGAGGACGAGCGCTCCACATTACACCAGCTGCTGCCCTGACACAACAGGAATGAATGTGCTGGAAATGTAGCAGCACATGAAGCAGTCTCACACCTTTTTGTGACAGCAGGCCCACAGACTTGAATTTCATTTCCTTCCTCTCCTTTGCGTTACGTCCTGCATGTTAAAATAAATTCATCCTGATGTTGTGACGTCCTCTGCTGCCGGGACCAGGTGGGCTGAAGGCTCCGAGAGTTCGGCGTTTTCAACATTGTAGCGTGAAGACTCTTCTGAGTTTGTAAATGTTCCACTTGAAGCTGGTCTGTCAACACTTTTGTTTTGAATAGGTGCCACACTCACACAGAAACCCACACAGAAACCCACACAGAGCGCTGCACAGGGGCTGTGAATGGGTTGAATGAAGTGAAAGGCAGGGATAATGTGTCTTACAGAGAGCCTCTCAGATCTGTCAGAGGCAGCAGAGAAGCAGGCGGGAAAGCGCCATCCTCTTACAGAGATGATAAATGTCCACTGAGCATTTCCTATTGCGCTGCTGTCAGTGAGGACAAAGACCTGTCGCCCTCTTACCGCGTGTTTGTGTGGTGAGTGGGTTATTGAATAAATGCCAAACGCGGCTTTTTCTCCTCAGAAGAAAGAGTATGAATCTGCTTATAGATGAAAACTATTTACATGATTAAAAATTTTAGCCCACTCAGCTAAAATGACCACAACTTAGCGTCCGTTTTTAAGTGTGAGCAGGTCAAAGTGAAGACCAACCAGTGTGTGCACAGACATTTAAAAGGCGGGGGGAAAGAAAAAAAGGCATATGCTGCATTTGTTTTGGCTCCCAGTGTCATGGAATTTTCCTAATTCCTTATTATTCTACACAATTATTACCTTAATTTCCTCTGTATGTCTCAAACATAGTCACAGCCTGTATTTGACCTTAGATACACACATTCCTGTATTCTTCCAAAGTGAGGACTGTTTCTCTTGTATCAGGATGAGAGGGACATCCTAAGCTGAACTCATTGGTCTCCTAAATAGACATAACAACCTTCAGAAATGATAAATACTGAATACACAGAGAGGTCTGGGAGAATTGACTCTGCACTACACTGTGCATCCAAGTGTACTGTCTGTCTCTTCTCCTCGATCGAGCTACATAAACTTTTTCAACTTAAGTCATCTGAGTCTCCTGAGTTTTCTTCGTCGAGTGGTCAAGCTTCCAGAAAATTTCTCAACACCCAGTAAGGCAGTTTATCATGATTTAATTAGCCAAAGGGGAAGATAAGTGTGGTTCACCAACCAGGAGGGCACTGTAGCACATTATTTTGGGGCCTAAGAAGACACTTTCAAATGCATTTTAGCCACTGATGGGGCTTTTTAGCATTTTGGCTCCCAAGAGGATAATTTATCACGTTTTAACCCATCAAAGGGGCTGGTGCCCAAAAAGACACCTCTGCATGCATTTTGGCTGCTGAGAGGGCTCTTCAGCGTATTTTGGCTCTCAAATTCATGTTTTGGCTGCTAGGAGGGCAGTGTATCATGTTCAGTCTGTAGAGCACATTAGCATTTGTTTATGCTTCCAAAAATGGCACAAGTTTGGTACCAAGGGGATACCAAACTGTACATTTTGTTGCTAATGAGGCTACTTTAGTGCACTTTTTTACATTTTGGGGTCAGATGTAATCCCAATTCTCTAACAAAAATGTATAATTCTGATGCTTTTGTAATTAAATGATAGTCAATAGTGCCCCCTTTTGACAAAAAAATTGCCATCCCTTACTGTAACTTACATGTACGGATTCTTTTTGTGCATAACTATCATGCCAAGACTTACTAAAAAGTCTCCTGTGACCATAGTGAATTTGGAACAGGAAGTTCAGATATCAGAGTTGAATGTCTGATACTGATCATTTATTGGTTATGTATTTGAAAAATCTCTTTTTTTTGTTGTTGCACATTTGTGAGGCTAGACCTTCACAAAAAATAGTTTTATAGGACAATTGGAATTAAGGGTCTGGAAATTTCCCACTTGCAGGTTATATACTTGAACAGCTGGTCTCACTTTTTTTTTTTAATTCATTTGTTTACTGTTTTATCATCCTATATACTTGAGGCATTGACAATGAGAAGTTATCAAAGGATTACTCAATGAGCATGGTCAGGGTAGGCGACCAAAGTTGACAATTTTCTCGTCAACGTGCAAACTTGGATAACTTTGATGCACAACGATGGGTGTAGACAAAAATGTTTGGCGGCGACATGATGTTGCGACCAATGACTGTATATAGAATGGACAGTGTGGCTCCGCCTGTCACCGTTCTATGATTTTGAAGCCAAAAAACCCCGTTTTTCTAGCCGCCATTGTGCAGCCAGAGTCTGCGCAATAGAGAATTTCCGGTGGAGCTGAGTAAAAAAGAGAAATAAAAATATTTATTTCTTCTTCTTCAGAAGCTTTAGTCTCCTTTTGGCTCTTTCCTGAAGTTTCTTATATCCCCGGTAAAAACTACTCACGAACGGCAGCTGTCAACTATCGTAAAACGAAACTTATATCGCGGTTTTTAACGTCCAATAACTAATGAGAAACTAACTTCTCAGAAAGAAAAACACCCGAACACCATGCAGCCAGATGACATCGTCATACCACCTTAGTGTAAAGATGAGAGAAATGTTTCTACCAGGTATCGTAATTTTTTTTAAGTTTTCCCGGCTCATATGTGGAATACATGGGGAGGCGGGGCTTATGACCTATACTGCAGCCAGACACCAGGGGGCGGGGCTTATGACCTATACTGCAGCCAGACACCAGGGGGCGGGGCATCTGCTGGAGGCTTCGGTTTGAGCCGAACAACGTTACGTCCACTCATTATACAGTCTATGGTGTAGACAAAATTGTTTGGCGCCAACATGATGTTGCGACATGCTTTAATGGATGCACAAAGCTGAGCGCTTCTGTCTTTGTCTTCATTTAAGTTGGTCAGCTTTGAACTTCTCCATTAGAGCGTGGTATTACAGTGATCCGTCCTACTATTGGAGGTTTGGGATGTTTTGGATGTGCTGAGCCAGAAAGTCAGTTTTCCTCTGTCATTCCACAAATTCAAATTCAATTTTCAGTTTCACTTTCAAATCTTGCTCCTCTCTGAAGATCAACAGGGTCACAAACACAGGTCTGATTAAACAGCAGTTATCAAACAGAAGCAGAGCCACTTCTTTTTCTCTGTGAACTCAGACTCTGAGAGTTTTCACTCAACAAACATCAGCCAATAAAGGTCACCTCACTTCTCTTCAATCACAACCGAACGAAAGCTCAAAGAAAAGAGGAAATAAAAGTGACTCATGCTGCTTCAAAGCACGGACTCAGAGCGACACAGACGGCTTCTGTAAATGTTCCTGTGTTGTGATATCTGAGCAGATGAACAGTCGTTTCTCTGAACATGTTCACACACAGGAACATTGTGTTTCTGACTCTTTTCATCAGTGTGTTCAACACTGCAAACACAGAGTTAGAGACCAGTTTTGTTGAATGATAAAGATGTAAAAAAAAAACGAAATATTCTAAAAATCACTTTCATTGTGACACAAGTGGTGAAAGTGGGGCAGTTTGATGTTGTGAACATTTGTATCTGTAGTTATAAATGAAAAGTTGAAGGGCTCTGAGTCTGACACCTCTCACTACTCCAGTGTATTATTTCACCAACTTTAATGAAATCTGACACTAAATCAATCCTCTCTTTTCTCCAAGGACGAGCTTATTCACCTTTTTTCTCCTTCACATCAGATGAAATGTCATGAATCTTATAAAAGAGAAATGGATTGATGGCTAAAAGGTAATGAAGTCGACAAACAACGCCCATAATTCCACCATCTTGTCACCAAAGTGACAAAAACAAATCAATATAGTTGGCGGTGTGCTCTTCTTCCTTTTTCTTCATGAAAAAAAAAATCCTTTTTGTTACAGATACACAGAGAAATGTACTAGACGGAGTGAAAAACATGATATTTGCAGCTATTTTATGTTGTTACCCTAGAAAATCTGGAACATGTGATTGCTTTTCACTCACTGAGGCTCAAAAACGCCACGACCACAATGTCATCATCACCTTTGCTCTGATTTTCACATCTTTTTGAGGAATAAATCTCATTTTTATAATTTCCCAGTCACAGTTCAAGCCAGATAATTTGACATTAAAAGTGAGGATTGCTCCCTGACCTTTTCATAAATCAGACTTTATGCTTAACCGGGAGCATTTGCTGTCGGGGTCGTGTGTGATGCATCAGTGACTGTGCGAAAAAAAAAAAAGACTTTTAGTGCAAGATGTCGTGTCAGGTTTTGCACACTGAGGCATACAAAAACACACAATACTGAAGAAGAGTGTGTAGATGATGCAACATGCTAATATAAACAAATTTAACTCGCTCACACACACACTTTCAACACTTTTGCAGAAAGGGTTGAACTTGTTGAAAAATTCTAGAAATGTTTTGGCATCGACCCATCAGAGGATTAAAAAGCGGATCAGTTACCAATTGTAAAAATTGAAAATGTTTGAAAATCGAGTTATAAGTTTCGTTTACGATGATTGACAGCTGCCGTTTGTGAGTAGTTTTTATCGGGGTTATAAGAAACTTCGGGAAAGAGAGACAAAAAAAGAGATTACGCCTTTGAAAGGAAAAGAAATATATAAGAAATATATATATATATATATATATATATATATATATATATATATATATATATATATATATATATATATATATATATAAATATGTATTTTTTTGCTTTCGATGGTGCAGAATCACGTCAATCTCTGCAGAGGAAGTTGTGCCGAGCAGGAAAACAGACACAAAAAGCGAACGGAGCATTCGGTCCTTTCAAAATAAAATGTCGTGTTCTTGCTTCTGATCTTAAATTTCATCCATGTAAATCAAAACTACGTCACTCCCAGTTGTTTTTTACACAGTCTATGGGTGGGACAGAGCCAGAAATCATCAGCAGGTCAGAAACAGACCTAATTCAACACCACGGACGGGGGGGAAGTTTATTTTGGAGGTGTAAAACTTTATAGGAGACGCTTCCAGTGTGAACTGGCGCGAGCTGAATATCACAGTGCTGGCGTTCTGCAGTGCATATGCTTAATGTGAATTGGGAGTTAACAGTTTTTCACCTCAAGAGTTCTCATAAGGTCTAAGACGCTTTGAGAAAAACTTTTATCTAAAGGTAAAATTTCCTTAGAGTAAGATTTTTGTAAGAATGACGTCACTAAGAGCTATTTTTAGCCTCATGAATATGGGCTCTGTTATTCTTTTTAAACCTGCAAAACAATGTGTTATGGAGTAGGAAGACAGAAAAGGGTGGTAGAGTGTCATCACATGAGAAAGTGATTCAGCGGAGGTGAAAATGGAGCTAAAAACAAAGAAGAGCGTCCTTATCACTCTGCTCAATCAGCAACAGGAACCAACCTGAAGCAAGTTTGTGTCGTCTGAGCAATTTTATAGAGGATGTTTTTTTCTTAGACCGTCTAAAAACGAAGACAAAGGAGGAGAGAAAAGAAAGGATGATGGAGGGGGGTGAATACATTCAGGCAGAAAGATTTGTTTGTGGAAATGACACCACTTATTCAAGAGGAAGTCTTAAAAATCAGCAGAGAAAGTCAGAATGATGAAGGCACTGAAACACACACTAACCAACACACACATGCACACACACACACCTCCTCTAAAATATCCTTAAACCTACAAAAAGCCCATTTACAGAGAATACATTAGGCACACTCTTACAGGATCATCTATTCTGCTGAAGTGCTCACACTGCACAGATATGGAAAAGCAGAAGATTATTCAAATGACAAGCGACACTGTCTGAGCTAAAATGGGACACATTTACATGTTTCTGTAGCACACGTCAGCCAGAAATTACAGGAATAAATCTTGTGTTGTTGTTTTTTTTTCACAGCCGTGTTTATTTGTGGTATTGAGGCCGCTGTGATGAAACAATAACATCGATGTAATCCAGGAAACACTGAGGCTATGCAACGAGAATTGGCTCAATTTGTCACTGCAAAGGTCAAAAAGCACAAGGGGACAGGTGGAGAGAGGGAAACCGTTTTTTTTTTTTTTTTTTTTGTTGTCAATGTGAACTCAACCCACTCCATCCATCCCTTTTTAACACAAACACAAAAGTAGAAAAACAGTTTTGGTTCAAAGTGACTTTCAAACAAGATGAAAACAGTAGTGAGGATTTCAAGTAAGGATGATAATTCAGACTTATAAAAACGCTTTTTGCACATTTTAACATCTGCATAAACACAACCTAAACAGATGATGACACACGCTTGTGCGCAGACAAACTCCCTGAGAAACAAATAAGGATCAAAGCAAGGAAATACGAAAGTCAATAACTCCAAGATGCTTCATGCCAGACAAACGACATCCACCACATCACTTCTATATCTTTTCATCTACATCTGGGTGAAATTAAAGCTTTCTAGGTAAAACCTTGTTGGAGTTGTAGAGTTTTTAGTCTCAGGTGACCAAACACCAGCATTGTACTCACTGTCCACGCTCTCGACTGAAGACTCTGTGCAAACAAAACCAGCTTTGTCAGTGCTCAGTGTCCTCTTATTCGTCAAATTTGCCCTATTCATGGGAATGTTAACCAAAAATCATGAAATAGTAGTTCCCAGTCTCCGATTGTGACCCCTCTGCTGTGCAAATAAATGTGAATGAAGACGCAAACTAGGGCTGCGCGGTAAACACGGTATGACGGTAGAAATGGTAGAAATTTGGCCCACGGTAGAGATTTGTGCTCTACCATCATACCCTGACGTTGTGACGTCATCGTATTTGCCTCTGTGTGGAACTGGCTGTAAGCACAATGACGGCGTTAGGAGGAGGAACTGGTGAATTCTGTTAAAATAAAGTTGCAATTTTTGTCCAACTAATCCTCCGTATCAAAAATATATTCAAGAAGAAAATAAAACAAATATGTGAATTGTACTTTTTGGAAAAATATTTGAAAAACAAAACAAAACAATAAAACAGCCTAAAGTAACAGTTTTTTGTTATTAGACCACCTATCAAAAAAATGAGACAACCATCCAGGATCATGAATGTTTGAATTTGAACAAATGTAAAGAGTTTCAGAATGAATTTACATTTTTACTGAGCATTAATGATGAGATATATCATTAAAGAAAAATGATATAAAAAATGGAAATGAGGGTTTTGATGGTAATTTTATACAGAAGTGCAGAACAGCTTACTATTGATGGTCATCTCATAAATTTGCTCAGCACTAAACTTTTTTTTTTCAACAAAATTTTTATTCTGATCAGAAAAGTTCAAAACTAGGGCTGCGCGGTAAACACGGTATGACAGTAGAAACGGTAGAAATTTGGCCCACGGTAGAGATTTGTGCTCTAACATCATACCGCGACGTTGTGACGTCATCGTATTTGCCTCTGTGTGGAAATGGCTGTAAGCACAATGACAGCGTAGGAGGAGGAACTGGTGAAAAAAAAAAAAAAACGGTGCTACTTCCGTTTTGGACGTGGTTCGGCATCAAAAAGTCGGATGTGGAGCAGAAAATGTCATCTCTTGTACTCTTGCACAATTTTGTATTACAGGACCTTTCACTGTTTTTGCCATTTGCCTTATAGAAAACCTCTCTTACTTGAAGTACTGTTTACAATATCCACTTTGAAGAATTTTGTACTTCTGAGGCACGATCCTTATTTCTGTTGTTCGCACGATAAATGCTTTTACATTAAAATTACATTATATGCCTATATGTTTTGTTTTTGTTTTGTTTTTTTAAATCAACTTAGCTTTGAGAAGAGACTAACACTTCCATTATAATTTTTGCATCACAACATTTATACTGTGATATATACCGTTACCGTGAAAGGACTCAATTTATACGGTCATATGAATTTTGGGTCATACTGCCCAGCCTTAACGCAAGGCAATAAACGCTCGCCAAGGATCTAAATGGCTACAGCTGGCTTAATATGAATGTTAAGGGGATTTTTCTGGTGGAAAGGAGAGTGAATATTCAGGGTACGGGCGTCAGGATGTGACGTAATGACCCCAAACAGGTAGGACGTCCACGTTGTTGTGAGTGATTCTTTCACTAATTACGTTTTGTTGTTGAAGAAAACTGTAAAACAAACTTAGAGACTGAAACGTGAAGAACCTAAACTTTCCCACTGTTTGTCAAAAGCGTTATTGTTTATACTTTGATGTTGAATGGGTCGCTGACAAACTGGTGGAACATAAGGGGTTATTAATGCTGTCTTTCACTTTTCTGACACCAGGAGCTTTGGTTTCTTTCAGCTCATGAAATTATTCTGACTAAAGAAATAGGATAAATAAGGTGTCATTCAAAGCTGCTTTTTTAGTCAAAGCTTTTCCTCTAGGCTGAGATTTTTATATGAAAGAATTAATGAGTAAGAAGAAAGGTGGTTTTTCAACATGCTGAATACAGAAAAGGAGAAAAAAATAACACATCCAGTTTTTGACGTCTGTTGTATTTGGAGGAGTGAGTTGTACATACACATGCAAATGTAAAAGCTCCGTCTCTTTTTCTTTCTTTTCTTTTTCTGGGAATGGACGGTGAATACAGAACACACATTAAGTTTGCATTAGCGACTGATACGGCTCTCAATTCCCATCAGCCCCCAGGAGAACCATCACTTTACCCCAAGAGGAGAGAAAAAGAGGAGGAGGAGACGGAGAACTCAGCCTGTCAGAAAACAACGGCTGCCTCCCTCAATGCCTGATGGGAAATATGTCTATTGCCCCCAGACCACCTCGGTGACACTGTGGAGCGTGAAACTGCTCGTGATTTCTTCTTTTCTCAGCTTTAACATGGAGCGCGTGAAGGAACCACAGCGGCTAAGAAGCAGCAAACGTCTCAATGCTCTCAAAGAAGAATCTCCTCAGAGTCGTTCACGCAGATGAAGAAGAGGAGAAACGATGGTTATGTTCGCAGAAAGTTGCATCAGGAGAATAAACACACACACACACACACACACACACACGAGTTTCTGCCTCTTGTTTATACACTCCTAAATTAAAGGCCTGAGCTCGCGCTTTCTGATTGGTCGACACAACTCAGGGGGAAATAAAACAGGTGCTGACTCTGCCTCGTGGCCTGGTAACTCTACTGTAAAACACCAGTGCGCTGAGGCCAATGAGGTCGACACGTGTGGATTAATCCGACCAATCAGAGCACAACATGCCTCCAATCAAATAACATGTGTTCAATATGCACTCAGCTGTGATTGGCTACTTTTGGGGGGCGAGGCGTGACATCATTGGGTGCTGAAACCATTTTAGGGTGTTTTTTTCATGCACTTCTGCTGCACCATTTTGTTTTTAAACCACAAATGTGACACACATGGATTTCTCATAAGTTAGAGATCTTGGGAAGATTTTCAAAAATATAATATAGTTTCATATAAGACAAAAATATCTCTGATGAGGGTATTTTATGAATGAGCATTTAATCCTTTTTTAAAATTATTATTGTGTTTCTGCAGCGTAAGAAAACATTTCATTTTTTTTCATCTTTTTTTAAACACATTTCCAAAAATAAAATTCACATATTTGTTCACATTTTGTTCTTAAATATATTTTTGATATGGAAGATCAGTTGGACTAAAAATGCAACTTCATTTTAACAGAATTTAAGCCCAATAGAAATATGATTCCTTCCGTACCAAAAACTCATTTCGAGTGTTTTCTCACATTTATAAGAGGCCATGTTCTGATTTTTTTTTTTTTCAAATCTAATTGTGTTTCTGCAGCGTGAGAAAACATCTTTATTTTTCAAGCCCATGAACTGTGACTATGGCAAAATACAATTCATATTTCTGGACCACCAAAGAACACAATTTTTTCAAAGTAATATGCATTTTTTGATTTTTTTAAAAAACGTTTAATATTGTTAAACATCATTAAGTTCCCCATAATTGATTGCACTTTGCAGTTGTCATTTTTGCTCCCATTCTGACTATTTCTTAATTTGTTCTCTCATATTTCTTATCATTTTTTTGTTGCCTTTTGCAATTTTTGCCTTCCTCTGACAATTCTTAAAAAAATTTTCTCCTAATTTCCTTGCCAATTTTCGTTGCCTTTGGCCTTTTTTACCAATTGCCACTGTTTTCTTGTCACTTTTTCTCAAGTTCTGCTCCCTTTTGACTATTTTTTTTTAAGTTTCCCCCTATTTTACAGTCAATTGTTGTTGCTTTTTGCAGTTTTTGCCACCTTAAACCAATTCTATGTAATTATTATTTGTTACTCTTTGCTGTTTTCCCCATATTTTCCACTTAGATTGTTGCTCTTACAAAGGTAGTTTTCAACAATTTGGCGTTTAGGTTGAGTAACACTGAGCATAAAACATCTGCTACAAAAAGGTTAACTGGAATTCTGACACGTTTCAGGTTGAATAAACGTTGTAATGTCTGTGATTAGAATATTGCAGCAGGTCATATTGCAGTTTAATATAATTTGTGATTAATTCCCCAGCCCTAATCAGCATGAAAAAATAAATAAATAAGAAGAACTCTATCCTGTCTGTGAACTGTGAACTCAGAGACACATAAACAAACAGAGTTGGACAGAAGAACAGGCCCAGAGGTGAGAGAAAACAAATAAATGGAGCCCTGAGAGAATCTGTTTCTCTGCTGCAACACTGTGAAAGGATGTGATGCAACGTTCTCTTGTTCACAGAAAACAAATATAGTGAAGAAGAAAAATCCCTCTCTATTCCTGGATGATGCAGTGTCGTCCTCATTAACCATGCAGGTGAGGAGGTGCAGGAGGTGAGTGACGTGTGGTCACACTCTCTCAGAGCAGAGCTGTTTATCTCACGCTGCCTTCAGGTGCAGCAGGAAATAAAACAAAGCTGCAGACTCTTGTGAAGTTCTGGAAAGTTGCCTCTGACATAAACCATGAATATATTGGACGAATAAAGTTTACAAGTGGAGCTGGAAACATTTCATAAGCTGTTAAATTTCAAAACAGAGCAACTTTTACGACGCTGGAGCTCAAAGATGTCATTTCACACTGCTTTTTATTTACAGAAGTATCTCCTAATAAAAATATGAAACACTCAGAAAGTTGAGGTCAATTATTCATTTTTACATTGTGAATATTTTTATTCCTCAACATTAAAGTTGTGCATATAGTTTTCTCCTGACAAAAGAGTAAACAAAAAAACGTTTTTCTAAAATTGTTCCCACAGATGTTTTCACATGAATACAAGAGAGCAGAATTATATCTAAATAGAAACAGCTTCTGATTACTGTTTATCTCCTTCTATCACATGCATATGAGCAAAACACTTGTTAAATTGAAGCATCGAGGCTCCATGAATGACTGGTTTTCTCCCTCAACTGACATCGGATTAAGATAAATGAGCTGATACTAGCGATGGCTAATCATTTTTTAATGAATCACGACCGCTCTATAAATCCTAAAGTTTGGGATTCAGTGCCTCGGAATAAGTTTTCTACAGCAATTCTGATTAAAAGTTTCTTCTGAAAGTTTTACAGAAGGAAAATGCAGAAAGAGAAAAAGTGCTTTCGGGAGCAGAGATAAAATGTTTAAGAAAAGGCTTAGCGAAGCCTCTTTCTGTGCTGAGCTTTAAACCGCTGAGTTTTTGGATTGGCTTGTTTGTCAAAGTGCCAAGAGGCAAGACGCCAACATGGATTTGGTTGTTTTCTTAATAAAAGTTCACAACATGAAATTGTGAAAGTGGATTGGAGCCAATCACAGAGCAAACACTCGGCTGTGACATTATGCAAAACCTTGTTTGGGTTCAGTCATTCATTCACAACGGACAAAAACAGAAATGTTCAGAAACACAAAGATACAGGAACAATAGATCAATGAGCTGAACAGTTAATATAAAAGTTTTTCAGAGGTAAACATGTTTTTGGGGGCATGTATGTTTCTGGTATGGATCTGATCCAAGACGCTTTGCTCTTATTGAGCTGGATCATATTACGCTTTTATTTTGAAGGGCTTCACTTAACCAACAGTTTGTCTTGCAGATTCAAGATTCGGGATTCAAGATTCTTTTTATTGTCTTTTTGCCAGCATAACGAAATTTTTGTGGGACTCCTGGCTACATTCGTAAAAATAGAAAATATAGAATAGAAATACGATAATGTACAATTTACAAGAGACAATAGATAAGACTAAAAAAACGGGATACAAAATACAGAAGAGAAGTTGTTTGAGGTGAGAAGTTGTGGTAGACAGTGATAAGAGATTAAAAAACAGTGTTTTATTTTTGTTGTTAAGGTTAAAGGAGACATCTGCTTTCGTTTTCATTATTCATTTTTATTTTGTATTAGTTGTATTGATGCCCTTTTTCAAAATCCCTGCTCCCATGAAATGGTCCACACATTTTTCAATTGTTTATTTCTATTTTTTAACCTCCTAAGACCCGTTAAGTGTTTTTCTGCTTTGCAATTTTTTTCCCCTCCTGGCTTTTTTTGTGCTCTATGACCTAATAAGTATAAAAGCTAAACTAGGTCTTTGTACAGGAGGGTATGTTTTTAGTGTTAGTGTCAGCTACTAGTTTTTAGTTATAACTACACTTTTTTTCTCATTGAAATAGATGTAAAGTTATGATATCACCAAAATATGACGTGGGAAGTGTCTCTAAATGTGGCTTATAGATAAAATAAAAAACATTTTAAATGAAGTTTCATGGGTCTTAGCGGCAGAAATGTAATGTTGGTAAGAATGGTAAGAAAAACATCTGAATTTTTACTCACTTTTTGGAGAATTAGTATTTTCTGCATTCAAAAAATGCATTTTTCATTCAACACTTTAAGTAAAAGTTGCCAAAACTGCTTAATGCAAAAAGGTGTTTGTACACCTCAGAGGACGTAGAAGATAGATAAGGTTCTTCACTCAAACATAACAAACAAATACCATGACACATAAATATAAAGAGCTACAAGGCAACATTAAGAAAAGCACACTTGTTGCTTGAAAGATTTACTTTTCATCCAATCAACAGTCAGAGATCCTAATTCATATGATAAAAACACTGTTTCATTAAGTATGTGCATATTTTTAGTTTGGAAAAATGGAGAGAAGCAGTTTTTTTTTGTAGAAATCCCATCTACATAAGCAGATACACAAAGCTCGGAGAGTACAATGAATCATTGAAGCAAAGATCTTTTGTGTAATTCATGAATGCAGCCTTTCAAGGAGAATAGAAACAAACTATTTTCTTTAAAACTTGAAACTATTACTTCAGCAACAAATACAAAACTTGCCTCCTGGTCACTATACCTGAATACTTTGGCTTTTAAAAATTTAAGTCAGAGTTTTCTCACCCAAACTTTCATGTTTGTCTTTCAAAGCACTGAACTGAAACCTAAACTGTACGATCAGTTTTATGTTGTCAATCTTATCTGAAGCCTTACGTATGGATTGAGTGTGTGTGGGAGAAAATGTGGATTTGTGTATTTTCACCTCTGTGAGCTACATCTCTTCCAAGCTCAGCCTCAACAGAAAGACAATTACACAAAGAGATGTACAGAAAAAAACAACAACAAAAAGAGTTGTTATGTCAGCAGAGCACTGAGATAAATGTCACATTTCCCCCTGAAGGCAGCGTGTGTGTGTGTGTGTGTTTAGTGAGTAACTTTGTGAAAGTCACAGCCGCTGGAGCTGAAAGGTTGGTGCTGAGGTCAGCGAGTACATGGGAGTCCTCACAGCAGACTGAACACAAAAGATGAGCTCTGAGGGACTGATGGAGTCAGGTGAGTATCTTTGCTTTTCATCACACCACCATCACTCTTCTTTTGTTTTCAGTCCTTCTTTTCAATCTTCTTTTTTCTGTCTCCTTACTCTCCAGAGATGGAAAACTAATAACTAGACAACTGTCTCCAAACTGAACCCAGCATGCTCCGGTGCCTTCAGTATGTACTCAACCTTGTGATGTTGTAAAAGGCTTAACTTTGTGGTACAATACTTTTTTTTTATGACGCAACAGAAAGCTGCATAAAATAATAAAACACGTCTGATCCTAACACAACAGAACCAAAGCCTCGAGCTAGAAAAACAAAGTGGAATAATTTCTGTACTCTCTCCAGTTTGGAGACTGCTTGATCCCATTTTAAGCCTTTGTTATTTGATTCAGTCCCATCTAAGAGTAGGTGGAAGAAAAAAGGCAGATTTTGGATCCCAAGAGAAGGGCACTTCAGTATGTGTTTTGGAAGTTTAGGGGCAATTTATCTTGTTTTAACCAGCTCAAGAGACAGATTTGTGTGATTTGCAAACCAGAAAGACACCAAAGCATATGTTGTGGCTCTTAACAAGGCACTTAAGGTCATGTTTTGGCTCCCAAAAGGGCACTTTAGTGGAAGTTTGGCTCCAAGGAAGGCACTTAAGGGAGTGTTTTGGCGCTCAAGATAGCACTCCAGCATGTGTTTCACCCCCGAGCGGTGGTTTATCATATGTTTTTGGTCCTGAGAGTGCACTTTAACACATTTTGGCTCCCAAAAGGGCACCCTCTGAAGTGTTAAAGGGCATTTTAGCACATGTTTAAGCCTCTGGTGAGAAGTTAATCATGGGATTTGAGTCCTGAGCGAGCACTTAAACATATTTTGGCTCCCAAGAGGAAACTAAAGTACATGTTTTGGCTCCAGAGAGGTCACTTTAATGTGTTTTGAAGCCCAAGGGGAAAAACCTAGTGCACGTTTTAGTCCCCATAGAGTATTTTATTGTTTGTTTTGAGCCCTGAGAGTGCACTTAAGCATATTTTTGCTCCCAAGAGGACACTTATGCACATGTTTTAACCCCTTAAGAGAAGTTATTCATGGGCTTTGAATCCTGAGCAAGCGCTTAAACATATTTTGTCTCCCAAGAGAAAACTTAAGAACATATTTTAGCTCCAGAAAGGTTTTGGGTTCTGAAAGTGTACTTTAACATATTTTGTCTCCCAAGAGGACACTGAAGTGTATGTAATTGCTCCCAAGAGAGAACTGCATAAAGTGTTTTAGCAACCTAGAGGGCATTTTAGCACGTGTTTTAGCCCCTACAGAGAATTCAATCATTGGTTTTGAGTCCTGCGAGTGCTCTTAAACATATTGTGGCACCCTAGAGGACACTTAAGAACATGTTTTAACTCCAGAGAGGTCACTTTAGTGTGTGTTTTGGCTCCCAAGGGAAACTGCAGTGCATGTTTTCGCCTCCAGAGGACGTTTTTTTTATGTGTTTTGGGTTCTGAAAGTGTACTTAAACATATTTTGTCCCCCAAGAGGACACTGCATGAAGTGTTTTGGCAACCTAGAGGGCACTTTGTGAATTGTTTTAACCCTTTGAAAGAAGTTTATCATGTGTTTTGAATCCTGAGCGAGCACTTAAACATATTTTGGCTCCCAAGAGGAAACTAAAGTACATGTTTTGGCTCCAGAAAGGTCACTTTAATGTGTTTTGAAGCCCAAGGGGAAAAACCTAGTGCATGTTTTAGTCCCCATAGAGTATTTTATTGTTTGTTTTGAGCCCTGAGAGTGCACTTAAACATATTTTGTCTCCTAAGAGAAAACTTAAGAACATAGTGTCACTTTAATGTGTTTTGGAACCCAAGGGGAAAAACCTAGTGCATGTTTTAGTCCCCATAGGATAGTTTATTGTTTGTTTGGGGTCCTGCAAGTGTACTTAAACATATTTTGGCTCCCAACCAAGAGTGCAATTGAACACTTGGTTTAACTTTGAAGGTTGGGTTATCATGTTTTAACTAGTCAAAGGTGCAGAATTGTAATGTTTGCCAACCAGGATGGCACTTCAGCATTTGTTCCTGCTCCCAGGACGGCACTTTTGAGCAAGTTTGGCAACAGGACGGGTACTTCAGCATACGACTGACTCCCAAGAGGGCGCATTAGCAGGGTGATTCAACAACAGTCTCTTGACAAAAAAACATTGTCAAAAGATAGTTTGACATCAATTATTTTGCAACACTGGATAACTTGACTGTTGGTTTCCTCTTCTCTTCATTTCTGTCTTGTTCTTTTTATTTCACTTTGCTAGCCAAGGCTGAATTTTCAAAAATGGCACAGATTGCCAACAGCTCCAGCATCAGTGGAGCAGAGAAAAACAGCGAGGGATAGAGAAAGTTAGAGAAGCGTGGAACAGGTGGCAAGAAAGGATATACTAGAAGAAAAAAAAACTGTGAGAAATGGAGGAAGGAAGACTATAAGTGGGTATGAGCAGCAGGTGGGTGTTAGCCCAGCAGGGGGGGTGGAGAGGATTCTGTGCATGGGAGATGGAGTGAAATAAGTGGAGGGAGAATTGTAGTTGTAGTGGAGAGAGGAGAGTATAGGTTGAGGAGAGTATAGAGGAGGAGGAAGGCGTCGACATGGAGTCTCATTATTCACAAAGAGCCATGACTCTCTACGGCCTCTGTGCAGCCTCAGAGCTTTATCTTATGCAATAATAAAGGAGATAAAGAGTCTCAAGTAAAAGAATAACCCCAGCTACTCCTCCACTCCAGGTCATTCTCCATTTACATGTTTCAGTATCATTTAATATGTCCCTTCCACACGGACTTAAGTGTCAGTAAAGGTTATGCATAGATATATCAGTGTGGTCCTGCAGGTTTTTATTGAGGAGAATTACCCACACAAAGTGAGTCCTCAGTGATTGGAATAAATTTCTACCTTATTAATAATTTACAACATAAGAAGCTCTTCTGAGTTCACTTTCTGCTCCAGTACAGCTACCGAGGGTTCAAGAGAGAAAGAGAGAGGAGAATAAAAAAAAAACTCTTGAGAATTCATGCATTTTTTATTTAAAGTTAATCCTGAATGGGTTTTATAATAACCTGAGCCCGAGCTCACCCCGATGTGGATCCCTTAAATTTAATCACTCTGTGCAAAATCGCACTGTCCCTAATTAATTTATCACTGCGTTCTCTGCAGATGCTGATACCAGTCAGCATTTTAGAAATTACATTTTTCTGATGAGAAAATTCACATCTCTGTGTGGATTTTCTCTTTTATACTGCCTGTTTTTAAAGCACCTGATTTGAACAGGTCATCATAATATCAGTGCAGTTCTCTTGTGGTTGAAAAAGAATTAAAAGGTCTGTTGAACCCTCAAAGCCAATGTGGCATTTCGTAAAAAGAACCAGAATACTGATTTTTTATTGTCTTTAATTTGAAAAGCATTTCCACCAAGCGGTTCACTTCTGTTTGTCGGTATTTGTCGTGCATTTAGAGACACTTTCTTTGACTAAAACTGGGATGGGTCCCTAAATTACTGACCTGTTCTTTATTTATTGCATCACATTTAACTTCTCCATTGGATTTATCAGCCAGATACCTGGTGCTTTTACATACCTGCAATTTTTAAATTTACATTAGCACTGCATAATTTGGCAAACAATAGTTTTAACAATATTGTGGTTATTAAGAACAATAATATTAGTCTGTTCCCTTTTACAAAGAAACATAACTACATTATTGGTGGTTGTAAACAAAAATACTTATCAATCAATTAGAATTTATTGTTTTATTTGAATTTTATAATACCTTGAAAGGTAAACTGCCCTACTGTTTAGTTAAATTTTGATTTTTAAATGTTATTTTTGTGATGTAGTTTGACTTTATATTCTTTTTTTTTTTTCACTGTATTTGTCAAAGCTGTTGATTGTTAATTCTGGTTTTTATACATGTAAATAAGCAAATATAAATGCTATCAATTGGAGTGTGGGCTCAAATAACTCATGCCCCCCCCATAAGTCAGTGCCCGGGGTGGGGCACCCAAGTCTAAAAAGTCTGGGCATGCCCCTGCAGGTTTGTTATGGTGCTTTTCTGATTAACAGATTCATTTATACAGAATGGAGGGTTTAGTCTGTGGAATAGTTACAGAAAAAGAATGGACTTAACTTTTCCCCCGGTGAAAGTACAACATTTTTCTTCTTCTTCTCATCTAGGTTTTGATTTTTTGACAAAACAGTTGTTTATAATACAGAATTGTCAGTCAGTGTAATTTACCTCGTCCATAATAAGCAGGTAACAACGAGGAGCCCAGCCCAGCCAGAGAATCATATTATATTAAAGAAAGATAATTTTAAGTCATGAGACACATTTTTCCTTTTTATTCTTCAAGGTGATTGAGAAAAATCTGCAAATTTCAAGGATTTAAAAGCAAAAGAACTGTGTCAAGGTAAATAAACCCAATAAAATGGTGGATTCTTTCCTAAAATAACTATGAACAAACTGTGAACAAGATGTGATGAGTTTAAAGGAAAGAAGCAACTATATATGTCTTAAATAAACCACATCAGCACAAAGCTTTACCAAGTAAACATCCACTATCTTATTCAATTTGTCACCTTTAATTTCCTCATTTGGAGCTGCTATCAGAGCCACAGTGCGCTTTGATTTAATGTAGCGGAGCCAATATGCTCGGTCCAATGTAAACAAACATGAATACATTATTAAAAATCTTGTCAAGTCAGAGTCCGGAGCTGATAAGGGAGATGAAACAGTGAAAGCGGAGGGAAAGTGTTTCAGCTCTGGGTGTGAGATGAACACACTGATTCTAACTCACTGAGGCGTTTTAATGCTTCCACCAGTGGCTGCGGCACTGAGGGACAACTTCCTGTTCAGAGGGGACGATGTCGCTGGATGCGTGTGACGGTTGTTTTTCACTAAAGTCCCTGTCTCTAACAACATTATCTCTGCACTTACCTAAAAAATGCATTTGTGTGAGAAGAGGAGAGATCAGAATTTTGGTGCCTGGTGAAGTGAAGGGAAGCAAAACTGATGTTTAACATGAGTAGAGAGATATAAACAGACTTGGGGTGAAAGAAAAAAGGGCACATATAGCAAATTTTTTGGCTCCCGAGAGGACTTTTTTGCTTTTTTTGGTTCCCAGAAGGAGGGCACCTTAGCATATATTTGGCTCCTGAGAGAGCACTTCTGAGTATTTTGGCTCCAAAGGATGCACTTTAGCACACGTTTATGCTCCCAAGAGAACATTAAAGGAACATGTTTTGGTTCCCAAGAGGACACTTCAGCATGTTTTAGCTCCTGAGAGAGCACTTTTTCAATTTATGGCTCCCAAGAGGGGACTTATGTATGTATTTTTGCTCCCTGACCGTGGTTTGGTTTCAACAGAATCCCTCATTTTCCACTTCTTCCTTAGAGTTTGAACTCTGCTTATTGGCATCCTCAGTTCCTTGGATATCTTTTTATATCCCTTTCCTCTTTTATACAGTTGGATTAACTTTTCCTGCAGAAACTTTGACAATTCTTTTTCTTTCCTCATGACTCAGAATCCAAAAAATGTAAGTGCAGCACTTGAGGAAAGATGCAAGTGTCTGTCAGGAGCTCAGAAACTCACTGACTTTCTCACGTCATAGGGATAAATACACACTATACACACAATAAATATATAAATATTTTACATGTGTCTAATACCTTACTAATGTACTTATTCCTAAAAGTGCAATATCATGGTCCCTTACTGTTTGCACAAGAGTTCAGAGCTCAAAAACTGGACAAACTTCAGCTCTACTAGTTTTCTATTTTTATATTTAATGCGTAAATTTTACTTTATATTTCACTTAATGTTAAATTTAAATGACTCTTTCTATTTTTACTATTCTATTTATATTTTTACGCTTTTTGCTATACTGTATTCCGGTGTACTTGTTATTTATTTAGGCTTTAAAAAACTGGGACCGACTTCGTACCACTAACATGTAAATGTGAGCTGGAACGGTTAAGATGTGTATCTGTATATGTGTTGACAAAGATCATATTGGTGGAAAATATTCATAAATCTGCAGTGTAACATGTTCACATTTGCCTCAAGTGTTTTGTACATTCTTACATTCAAAGAAAGTAGTTTTACCAGCAGGGAAACTTTAAAACTCACATCAGGGGGAATAGTTTGAAGAAACATCAGGGGTTAAATAATCTTATGATCAAAAACTATATTGTTGAATGAAGAATTTGCAAATGTGCTTCAATGTGGATCATGGAACGAGTCAGAAACCTTGAATTTATGAGCTGAAAATCTCTGCTTTTGAAAAAGTTTCTGGACTTTTTGCCTTAAAGTCATCAAACTCTCATCAGGCTCACAGACAGCTGGTGCAACAAACCCTGACAGAGCAGGGGCTAACTGCAACATGACAAAAATGCAATTGAAGCAGCTCACACTACGTTTCTGTGCAGCTCCACATATCTGACAGTTTGAAAGGGGCCGGGGAGTAAAATGCCAAAAAAAAAGAAAGAGAAAGAAAAACAAGAGAAGGGAAATATCCCAAGGCAAATCAGCAAACAGAGTGATGGAGTGAGAGAGTGAAGCTGGCTGGAAGAGGAGGAGACGGACTGTCAGGTGTTTTCGTCCAGCTCCACCTGTCGACTTCTGACAAGAGAGAAGTGAATTGGTTGGCTCAGAAAAAGCCCTGAGCGCTCAGTTCCTCCTCAGAGACTCAGGGAGGGAAACTTCAGTCCGTCTCCTTCAGGTGAGGAGTTGTTTTCCCTATCGCACTTTTTTAATGAGCATTTCTCCTCCTCTGCTCTGTGAGTTTTTACCATATTCCTCTCCAGTCAACCTTTACTTTTCTCATTATAAAGAGCGTCTCATTAAGTCACTCTCTTACTTCAGTGCTGCTCCTATTATCATGCGCCTCATTTAGACAGAATGAAGAGGAAAAACGGGAAAAGACAATCGTCTGTGATGGCTCTTTGACAGCAACATTACACTGATCTCAACCAGACTAATGAATGATCCCGACAAGAAGGTGATCAAGGTTGGACAGAAATAAGGCAACTAGAAAGACACATGGGTCAATGAGGTGACGTCCCTTTTTTTGTGTCTGAGTGCAATATTTCCTTCCATCATGAATTGAGTATTTCATCACATGTATTTCTTTATTCTATGAAACCTGTGTTATTTGAACACATCTTTAAACTATTAAAATATAACATGTTTTTTTGTGTTTTGGTTCCTCAAACCCCCAAAATGTCAGGTGGTGCAACCGTCCTGACAAGTATCCACAGTAATTAGTAATAACTCTAAAAATTGAATGTCAGTTATTGTAAATGGAAATCAAAAATACAGTGGCATTATTTTATGCTTGAACCTTTATAAATAAAACATTCTTTGCAAATAAAAAGAATTTTAAAGCTGTTGAGAAATGTAAAAAACTTTTGTCCCGTAATTTTCACCTTGTCAAATGTCAGGGTGGTGCAACCGTAACATTAGACTTTTATTTTAAAGTGAAGAGAATAAAACAGGAAACAGGAAACTGCATCAGCCAGAGGAGCCCAAATGACATTTGTGACCAAGTGGAAAAGTTTGTAGATTTCTCTGAAATACTGATAAAAAAGGTTTTTTCACTTCATTGGTGACTGGAACAATTTCCATGTCAGGTGGTACAACCAATGTAATAATGTGAAATGTTATTTTAACATCAAATTATTTATCTTATTCACAAACAAAAGAAATGAAACACACAAAATGAAAATGTATGACAAATGAAGAGCCAGGTTACGTTTGCTCTGCTTGGTGAGGTTGGAGTTGGTAGATGAGCACTGGTAGGACCATTGACTGTATATAGAATGGACAGCGTGCTTCCACCTG
Source organism: Thalassoma bifasciatum (assembly GCA_008086565.1). Classification (NCBI taxonomy): domain Eukaryota; kingdom Metazoa; phylum Chordata; class Actinopteri; order Labriformes; family Labridae; genus Thalassoma; species Thalassoma bifasciatum. The sequence goes on from RPOG01000227.1 coordinate 494,594, forward strand.
TCACCGTTCTACGTTTTTGAAGCCAAAAAACCCGTTTCTCTAGCCGCCATTGTGCAGCCAGAGTCTGCGCAGTAGAGAATTTCCGGTGGAGCCAAGTAAAAAAGAGAAATAAAAATATTTATTTCTTCTTCTTCAGAAGGTTTAGTCTCCTTTTGGCTCTTTCCCGAAGTTTCTTATATCCTCGGTAAAACTACTCACGAACGGCAGCTGTCAACTATCCTAAAACGAAACTTATATCGCGGTTTTTAACGTCCAATAACTAATGAGAAACTAACTTCTCAGGAAAAAAACACCATGCAGCCAGATGACATCGTCATACTACCTTAGAGTAAGGATGAGAGATACGTTTCTACCAGGTATCATAATTTTTTAAAGTTTTCCCGGCTCATATCTGGAATACATGGGGAGGCGGGGCTTATGACCTATACTGCAGCCAGACACCAGGGGGCGGGGCATCTGCTGGAGGCTTCAGTTTGAGCCGAACGTCGTTACGTCCACTCATTGTACAGTCTATGGTCCAGACTTATTAGGACCAAATATGAAGCAGTCCTCTTTGTTTTCTTAGCCACAGAAACTCTGACATCTGTCTCAGTGTGTGTTTCACCATCTCTCAGTGTCGGACAGCGTTACCTCTGGCTGTGTTTGAGGCCTCGTTCTGATCCAGGGCTGTGGACTTTGATTTCTTTGAGTCCTCAACAACATCCACATCACAACAAACAGGACATGTTTGCTCACAGCTTCGCTCTGGGTTCTGTTTGAGGCAGCGCTCGTCTGTGTGAGGCTTCACACCTGTTCAGACCTTTAATAACAAAGACGGACTCCAGGATTCTGCAGGAAAACATCACAACTCTTACAAGAGCTGCAGATTATTTTATGTTGACTAATATTATTATCAAAGCAGCTAAGCAGAGGGTTTTGTAATCTCATCCAGTTTTACTCAGAGGAGCTGCTTTATTTCTCAGCTTAGGAGAAGAAGTGAGATAAATGTGAGGATGTTTTTTACAGTGAGGTCCCTGATGAGCGAATCAAAACTGTAATTCTATGGTTGCACTGCTGTGACAGAAAACCTGTTTTGTTTTTTGTTTTTTAAGAGTACATAGAGGTGGAAGATCGAGAAGCTTGGGGCTTTTAAGAGAAAAGTCTCTCACACAAACACACACAGAGCAGATCAGTCACTAAAGCCCAGAGAAAAGCTAATCTCAGAAAATGCCATTAGCAAAGTGCAGGACACAAAGAGATAAAAGTGTGAGAGTGTGAGTCAGTGACACTCTGGGCTGATAATGTTCGACCTTTAAAGGTTCAGTCTGTCTATTTACCCAGCAGAAGAAAAGAACAGAGGGAGCAGAGGAGGTTTACTGCTCTGATCAGACCTCTTCATCTGCAGCTGTTTTCACGATAAGATGATCCAAACTCACTACACCTGCCTCTCTTCTTACCCTGATGCACCCATCGCTCTGGAACAGGGTCAATCTGGACTCATCAGACCACATGACCTTCTTCTATTCCTCCAGAGTCAAATCTTTATGCTCCCTAACAAACTGAAGACTTTTTTTTTCCCAGTTAGTTTGACTGATTAGTGGTTTTCTTAAAGCTACACAGCTGTTCAGTCCCAATCCCTTGAGTTCCCTTTGCATTGTGTATATTGTGGAAATGTTCTTACTTTCACTATTAAACATACTCCTGAGTTCTACTGTTGTTTTTCTTCAATCTGATTTGTCCAATTTTGGACAGTTCTTCAACCAGTTTTAGTGGTTTCTGCATCAATCTCCTTAGATGTTTTTCTGTTTGATGCCAATGATTTGACCACTCTTAAACAGACTTACGTATTTCCCACGACCACAGGATGTGTCTTTCTCCATGGTTGTTGAAGAAATGAGAAGTTACTCATTGCATCAGCTGGAGTTAAATAACTTGTTTCCACCCATGCAGTTATTATCCAATAGGAGGCTTGAACCTAATTGCTTAGTTAAATCCAGGTGGAGACTTTTATTTTGGTGAGGCAGTGTCTATTGGAGTCAGAGTCACCATCTGCACAGCAGCATCTGCACATTATTAACGTAAATCAATGTTAACTTTTCATGGCTGTCAGTTTGTCAAATCAAAATTTAAAATCCACAGCATAAAGCACTCGTATGTCCAGCCGTACAACAAACACAACGTAAACACAACACGAGCGCCTGGTGGGTAAATCTGTTATTGATGCTCCACAGAAAAAAGCTACAGATACAGAGTTTATCATTTCAGGCCCCGGGCCAAACCGCTGAAGGAGAACAGACTTCACTTCAACTTAGGCTTCAGATAAGACGCTCCGACAGCTCAGCAGGCTCTCGGCTCGGCGCGCACACGCTTGGAAAGAAGAGAAGCGTGATCACAGTGGTGAGGCCGACAAGCTTCAGTGGAAATGCCGGAGCTAGAAACCCGGCCTAATATCCCATGAGTGCTGAGCTGCCTCAAAACCTGGGCCTCTAAAACCGGCCTCACACCCTTTTTAGTGAATGTCTGTGACATACAGCACTTCAAACACGTCTTTAATATGGAACAACAGCAGCAGCGGCAGTGAGGTGTCATGGAAAAGGGGACGACATCATGAACTTATTAACCCCATGGTTCCACCTCCCAGAGGAGTGTGTCAGCAGCCATGTTGGCCTCCATTGGCTCTGGACAGAAAGACACAGAGGTCTGCAGCAGACCATGACCCTCCTGATATGTGGCGAGCGTTTAGGGAATTAAACATCCTCAGTCTGTCATAGCAGCAGCCTCAGAGACGACTGTATGAGATTGTTCAAGTTACATACAATCCTGATCTAAAGCTTAAGACTAGTTGAGAGGCAACACCTTTGGGGATATGGCTCCAAGTGGTGAAGATGCTTCATGTCTGGAACTGACATTCATTTATGTAAACTTCCCTCTCCTTCCATCCCATAATGTTCTCAATGTGATTTAGATCAGGGGAACACGCAGGATGATGCAAAAGATGATGATAGTGCAAGAGAAACATAAGCAACCAACAAACTAATTGCCATTCATTTACTTAATGGCAATTAGTTTGTTGGTTGCTTATGTTTCTCTTGCACTATCATCATTGTTGCCCTACATGCACTTTCACACTTCGCACTTTTCTGCATTAACTTGTATGTTACTTTCCATTTCTTTGGTTTGAGCTCGGGTCTAAACATGTCATCGCCTTTATATGTGTATGGTGTTTCTTATCTTACCTCTTTTAGTCATTGTGTTGTCTATCATTTCTGTATTTTAGACTTTTTACTATTGTCATTGTGTCTTGTCCTTTGTGTGTTCTGGTTGCAGCACCAATCTCCCTTGACGGGACAATAAAGTAATTTCTGATTCTGATTCTGAAAGAGTGAGATGGTTTTTCTGCAGTGTTGTCCTGTTGAAAAACCCAGTCACTGATACACAGGCCAGGGCCCTCAGTCATGAAGGACGTATCAGCTCCATTGTTTCATTGTTCAGAAAATGCAGATCATAATGCCCCTCCCCCTCCACTATGCCGCCTAGAAAACACCTCAGTGGGATCTCCTTGTCATGACAGTAACGTTGGACGTTTAATTTCTCTCTGTCCAAGTCGAAATGGACAATTTAGTGAAGGGAGACGAGGCCTTTGAAGAGGTTTTTGTTGACCCTTAATCTGAGATGAGGATGAACAGACTATTTCACTTTAATTGTTTGCGATAAATTGCTTACTCTTTTTTTTTTTATTTAGTTTTGTTCACTGACATTTTCAGAACGTTCTGGTTCTGCTCAGATAAAAACCCAAAGATGGTTTTTAGTATCAGATGACGCAGCTCCACTCAGATGAGCTCTTGAGGTGAAAACACCGTCTGGCAGCAGAGAGACTCTCACCTTTCACTGCAGCTCCTAAAAACAGACGTTTCTACTGAAGAACAGCAGAATCTAGTAATGACGAGACGGTCTAGGTTTGGTGAGTACTGAGGTAATTTCAAACTTTAATGTTCGGACTTGTTCTTGGAGAAGAATAACCAATAAGTGGTCAGACAAGTGTGTGGGAGTGGGGAGACAAATTATCCTCGGACTTTCTGACCAAATAGGTCGTTTCTACTTCGCCAGTCACGACGAGACACGAGGACACTCGAGAGGGGGGGGGGGGTCCACACACACACACACACACACAGCCAGAGCTCTGCTTGGGGTAAGATATACACTGAAGAGACACGCTGGGAACATTAGACACAGAGGACTCTTAAAGAACCTGAGAAATAAGCGTGAACTTCACTGCAGCAGGTGCAGAAACAAACCTTCACTTGAATAATCGTCTTTTTTTTCTGTCACTTCTCAAACTGCTGTGATTTGGTTGTGGTTTTTCAAATGCTAATGTTGCTCCAAACAGATTGTTAAAGTAATTTCATCCTGAGTCCAGAGTTACTTTGACAAGACGAAGTCATTTAAAGGTTTGTTTGATGTCTTTAAGCTTTGTTTAAAAACGTTTCAGAGTCCAGTGGCAGAAAAAAAGTGGCTGATTATGAATTCTGCTGTGGTAACTCATTTTATTTCTCTTTTGAAATGCTCACAAAATAAATAAACCTTTGAAGTCTTAGCTATTAACTTGCAACAGAAGCATATGTCTGCCAGTTAAAAAAATAAAATGAAAAACAAGCTTTGTTGAGATTTTATTTCTGCCCATATTGAGGCGTAATACTGAGGAAAAAAATTCAAACTTTATAAGATTCAAAAGTAAAAACTGACGTTTCATGTCATAATCATGACCTTTTTGTTCTGAAGATTTGACTTATTATCTCAAAGTGTCAGCATTTTCTCACAGAATTTTAACTTTTTATCTAAAAAGTTAAATTTTTGACTTTTGATCTCCAGATTTTGACTCTTTTTCTCATACTTTTGAGAAAAACCTTAGTATTTAGACTTTTTATTACACAATTCTCACTTTTTCATATCACATCTGTCTTTTTTTCCAACTTTTAATCTCAAAATTTCAACTTTTTATTCCCAAATTATTCTCTCACCATGGCCCAAGAAAAAAAAGATAGTATCAAAAAAGTCAAATGTTTATATTCATTTTTTAAACTTGTATAAATGGGCTTCCCAAATTAAACCATTTGAGGATTGAATATGTATTTATCTATTTATTTAGCAGAATATACTTGGACTCTATGAACGGCAAATACCCTTTCAGTCCTTCAATACCTTTGAAACACAAATTGTGGCGTTCACGCAATAATCAAAACTCGGTTCCTCATTTTAGGTACATAATAATAGGAGGGATGAGTCTATCCCTGCATACACAGACAGACAACATGAATATGATACTTTAATATCTGTAGAAAGTAGTTACAAAGTAGTTACTCATGTAGGGATAAACATCACAAACCCATTCATCAATAAACTCAAAAAAGGCAAATCAGCAGCAGTTTAAGGGTCATACAATCAAAATTCTTACCTTCCATACAACTCGAAAATCTATGGTGGCCTACAGGTGCAAACACTTAGCAAATACAGAATACTAACCTTTTCTGTATTTGCATCACTTTTCTGTTTTTGCAGCGTTTGCACCTGTAGGTCACCATACAAACCAACACTTATGCAAAAAAAAAAATTAAAAAAAATGGCACGAGTGCTCCTGGAAATATGAGTTTTACGTAGAGATAAAAGTGCTGCAGCTGATAAGTTCAGTGTAAGTTCTTTGGGGAGTCTGCTGATCCTTTTTACAACCTGCACACAGTTTTCCTTCACTTCCTGTAATCTAAAACGATCTGCAGGTTTAAGGTGATAAGATCCTTCTAGAAACAGGTTGTGGTAGAAGAAGTAGAAAGACAGAGATGAAGAAGAGGGAGCAATTTTCTTCGGGAGCTTATTGAGCTGTCAGGTTCCAGATTCAGTTCACAGAGAAAAGTTTCTCTCCGTCTTTTACACGAGTTCCCTGCATGATGAGCGGACTTTGATTACGACCACATCAGGAATCCTGTCTGCACATCGAGTCAGGCTTATATTTTATAAATGGGTCAATGACAAAAAGAGGGTCTAAAAACATATTTAGTTGACCAACATTTCAAAGTTTGAGGTTCATTATTTTTTAGTATTTTTAATTTGAGCACCCAAAAAAGGTCAGGTGGAGCAACCAAATATATGAAAATATATTTATATGTTCCTGTTATTTTTTCTGTGTGAAATTATTGGCAAGTATCTCTCAAGTGTCTGCAGTGACTCATACATTTTCATTTTGTGTGTTTCATTTCTTTTATTTGTGAATAAGATAAATAATTTGATGTTAAAATAACATTTCACATTATTACATTGGTTGTTCCACCTGACATGGAAATTGTTCCAGTCACCAATGAAGTGAAAAAACCTTTTTTATCAGTATTTCAGAGAAATCTACAAACTTTTCCACTTGGTCACAAATGTCATTTGGGCTCCTCTGGCTGATGCAGTTTCCTGTTTCCTGTTTTATTCTCTTCACTTTAAAATAAAAGTCTAATGTTACGGTTGCACCACCCTGACATTTGACAAGGTGAAAATTACGGGACAAAAGTTTTTTACATTTCTCAACANCTAGAGGTGAGAAAAGTGTGTCCTTCCTGGCTGTGCTCGGACATCAACGAGAGCCATTAGACTCTTTAAATGAGGTCGTTAAGCTGATGAAATGAAGCCGTATATATCTGAGAGTGAAACAAAAGTACGAGCTCCCCAAATCTTATCCACTCAAAATCTCATTAAACTCTGACTGGAGCTGAGACTGTGTGAGACATTTAGATTTTAGCAGGAGTCACCGTCTGCAGACAGTTCAGCACGTCCGCTTTTCAGGCTCTAATAAACTTTAACACCGGCGATAACTACAAAATACAACGTCCTTGAATGTAGCTCTTGATAATGCAGCCATTAGGATGTTTGGAGTTTTATTTTCCTCCTGAAATCATTAAACCTCAGGTGACTCATCAGAGGAGAAGACATTATCTCTTAACAGATTTATATTTACTGTGAGTCATTCGAACCAAGGGAGCTAAAGTTGGCCATGAGCAGGGAATGAACACCAACCTCTGCTTCAGAAACAAGACAGAAATAAAAGCGTTTAACTGTCCTCTGCAAAGATGTGATTGTTTTGAGTATGTTCCTGCAAAGACAAAGCATGCACACACTTTCTTTTCTTCTTTTTTCTTTCAGACATCATGTTTGTCAATGCTAAAAGCCGCCTTTTCTTATGAGAACTCTTTCAGTTCTTCAGTTTAAGTCTGATTCGTTGCAGGAAGTCGAAGCATTGATGGTCAAAGAGGATTATGACAGAGATTAGCGTACAACAGGAGCAAAACACTCAGATGAAACAAAGATAGAGAGAGAAAGGGAAAAAAACAAAGACAGAAAGCCAAAGAGAAGGAGAGAAAGAGAGAAAACTCATCATTATTCATCATTTATTGTTTCACCTCGTCTGTGAGCCGCCTCGACATGCTGAGAAGAATCACTTGGATTAGAGACAAATCCTGCTTTAGTGCTGATGTAGGATTATGACTCTGATTAAAAATGCTCTTCTTTACGTGGCTCCGTTCTCATGAATCAGTCAAAGGTGATGGAGCCAAAAAAACGTGACTGGGAATTAATCACATCCCACCTTTGCAACCTGTGCAGAAACAAAGATGTTCCTGCATGATGGAAATATCTCTGACCAGTGCAAAGACTGAGGAGAAATGAGCAGCATTTAGCAGGAAAAACTAAGTAGAAATGGAATTAAATATCCGTAAAGATGCCAATTGAAGTGCAGAATTCTCTGTGTAAAGAAATTACAGTTTAAATGTGCATATAGAAGACAAAGAGAAAGGGCGATATACTTTGGTAGTTGGCAAACAGCACTGATCTGCTCCTTTGGCTGGTTAGAACATGATAAACTTTCTACTATAAGAAACCAAAATATGTGCTAAAGTGCTCTCTACCTCACACTTAAGTATCTGCCAAAACATGGGTTGAAGTGTACCCAAAACTTTTCTGCCTTTTTGGTTGGTTAAAACATGATAAACTGTCCTCCTTTGAGCCAAAACACATGGTTGAGTTTCTTCCTGAAAGCAAAAGCATGTGGTTAAGTGCCCTCAACACTTATCTGCCCCTATGGCTGGTAAAAAAAAAAAAATCTATATACAGTACAGGCCAAAAGTTTGGACACACTTTCTTATTCAATGCGTTTTCTGTATTTTCATGACTATTAACATTGTAGATTTTCACTGAAGCATCAAAACTATGAATGAACACATGTGGAGTTATGTACTTAACAAAAAAAGGTGAAATAACTGAAAAAATGTTTTATATCCTAGTTTCTTCTAAATAACCACCCTGTACTCTGATTACTGCTTTGGATACTTTTGGTATTCTTCAAGAGGTTGTCACCTGAAATGGTTTTCTCTTCACAGCTGAGCCTTATCAGGGTTAATTAGTGGAATTTCTGCCTTTATCAATGGGGTTGGGACCATCAGGTTAATAAACAGCCAACAGCCTTATTGGACAACTGTTAGAATTCATATTATGGCAAGAACCAATCAGCTAACTAAAGAAAAACGAGTGACCATCATTACTTTAAAAGTTACCCTGGCTACCAGAACATAATTTTCCTAAATGATCAGTGTTTTTACCAGCTACATAAGAACCATAATAAAATCTCTCAAAATATCTTAGTTTGTATAAAATTAGAAAAAATATTTTCACCTGTAGGCCGCCATTGTTGTTTACGCCGCAATAACGTCTGGGTAGTGACGTCATATGGTTGCACCGGGCTCAATCTCATACAGGATCATATAAGTCCTGGAGCGGACTTCAGTGGTTTCCAGAGGAAGTTTTGTGGGTTTGTGTTGGAAAATAGTCGGCACAGCATTTGGCTTTAGTCTCCGTTTATAATGACCCACACCTGTCAGCTCTTTCATCAGCATGGGCCGGCTAAATGCAGCAAATGCTTCTGGGGAGAAGTGGCCAGAACATAGCCGCAGGTCCATGGGAAGTTGTTTACGCCACAAGCCATTTCCCACAACTTCCTTCTTTTCTTGTCTTTTGGGAAGCTGTGCAGACTAACATCAGTCTCCTTGTTTCCTTTGGACTGAAAAGTGCACCCAAAAGCAGCCACATGTGGCATTATTATGTTTTTTTCCCTCCTCAAACCTCGTGACTTACGGCGACTAGTAGTGAGTAAACGACCAAATCCAGATGCTCGGCACCAAGCAACCAATCTACGTCATCAACCCAGAATGCATTGCGGCAGTAAAACAATGGCTGCGCCCAAAGTATAGAAACTGTGTTTTAAACTGTTTTTTTTTTTTTAAAGAAAAAACAATTCATTATGTCTTTTAACAACAAATTCTAGTTTGAGACAAACATTTAAGCAGATTCATGCCTATTAGTCCTTACAGTCAGGGTTCCCTTTTAAAAAATGAAGTCAGTCAGTCAAAGAAAACACATTGAATGAGAAGGTGTGTCTAAACTTTTGGCCTGTACTGTATATATAAACTGTATAAAATGCCTTCTTAGGAGCCAAAACACATACTTAAGTGTCCTGGGAGCCAAAAAATGTTGTAAAGTTCTCTCTTAGGAGCCAAAATATGGTTTAAGTGCTCTCCATGGGGTCCATCTTACACTTAAGTGCCTTCTCAGGAGCCAAAACATGCGTGAAGTGCTTTCAGATATTCTCTGCCTTTATGGCTGATTGAAAATATGATAATTTGCCTTCTTGGGGGCCAAAACATGTTGTAAAGTGCTCTCCTCTTGGGAGTTAAATGGGTTAACGTTGCTTTCTTGGGAGCCAAAACATGATTAACTGTCCTCCTATGTGTCAAAACAAATGCTTGAGTCCTTTTTTTCATTCGCCCTCATCCTTCAGAATATCTGGCTACAAGTGTCTCAGAAGAAAATCTTAACTAAACGTTTCTCTCTCTTGTTTCCTCTTCTTCTCAGACAGAGATGAGAGGTTTACACCAATTTACCTACGACAATTGATGTGTTTTCTCCTCAGACAGTAAGACAACAATGAAGTCTCATGTGCTCACAGTATTTTAGGACAGAAACAGCTCACTGCATGAAAAATAAAACGCTCCCCTCAAGCAGAGTAATTACGAAATCATTACTTGATTTAATGAAGCTGGAACACTTACAACGACTGCTCTGAGTGAAATTGGTTCACTTCTAATTTGTTGAAAATAACTTATTTCTGCCGACTGAAATCAAGAAACAAGGGCACTTTGTCATTTTAATTGCATTAATGATCGTTTTAATCGTACTCTCAAGGACAGAACTTCATTTATTAGCTGAGCAACATTCGCATTAGACACTCAGAGTTCTGTCAGAAGAGTCAAAACAAATAAAGGTTTAGTTGAGAAATGTGTTCTGTCTTATTGCTGATCCGTAACAGACTTTAAACTGTCAACCCGGGGTGTAATCCAGCAGATTAATCAAATATATTTATCATTATCTAATTGCTTTCATTTTCTGTTGTGTCGTTTTCCCTCCAGTGTCTGTAAAATATTAAGATCTACAGACATTTTATTTAATTCTGGTTCGCAGACTAATTTGAGCAGGGATATTATCCTCCTCTTCAAACATGATCAACTGTTATTTCCCAGAAGTGTCTCATCTGATGACAGCTGCAGTGAAGTCTGTGGTGCTGTTAACAAATATAGAGAAATACAAACTGTGCGGTCTTTGCTGCTGAACGTGGAAAAATCAGATTGAAGTGCCGATGCTGAAGCAGAAAGGAGATGTTTTTACTCAGCGTAATTCACAAAAGAGTAAATTAAAATGCCTTTGTAATACAAAAACTCCAGTTTTGTTTGATCATTTGCATATTTTTAATCTTCTAGGAGGGAAAGCATCCAAAAGAACTAAAGCCAAGTGCAGCTGTTGGTTTGGTTTAATCCGAGTAAAAGCTGATAAACTGCAGAGATGAAAGGAAACAGTAACATGGTGTTTACACTGGTTGTAATCATAAATTTTGCAACGTGATGATGCGTGGAGCCCCTAATGAGACACACTGAGCGCTCGCTAATTTGTTTGCCTGAGTTAAAGTCGAAACACAAAATTCTGCATGTTCAGTTACTCCCAAAGTCCCTGTTTGTATTTACATTTAAATTTTCTCTTATTTACGTTTGTTGTTTAATGACTGTGTGCTGGATTCCCTGAGCACAGAAACTGGAGAACATTAGCTGTGACTGCAGCACAATAACAGGCAGAATATTACTCAAGTTAGAGACTGAAGTTGTACACAGTCAGGTTCAAGTTTGTCAGAATGAGAAACATGCTCTAAACTTTAGACATTGCACCAACTTACATTTCATTCTGTTGGATCTTAGACAGATTCAAAGACGAGTGTTAAAATGCAAAAAGAGGAAATGGGAGTGAGACAAAAAAAAAGTGAAACAAATGAGTGAAATGAGTCTTGTCCCTACTCTACTCGACTCTACTCGGTTTGTGTTGCGTTTCAACTAGCGCGGTACTACGCGTTAGACGCCAGTTTTTAGCACCTGCTCTGGTTCCAAGCGAGTAAAGCCGATACTAAAAGGTGACGTCGACCGTCGGCCACTCATTGGTCGGAGAATGTCGTCTCACGTCGAAGACTGAGACTTGTTTAGTGAATGTTCTCCGTTTCCTTATTCAGTCGCTGCCCAAAAATTACTGTAAATTTGGACTGCCGTGTCTTGGTCTGACTTACTTCTGTTTTATGTCGGGATTTTACGAGGAAGTACTAAGGATTTCTTCAATTTTCAGGAAAAATTTCGTTTTTCTTCAATTCAGCAAAGATAGTTCGCTTTAAAGAGTCTTTTAAATTAAATCAAAGTTGGTCGGTGCAGGAGCGATCTGTCTGCCACGAGAGTCTTTAAGCACCAATCAGTCCATTAATCCACAGGGAACCAAAAAGGAAAACCAGTTCACAGAAGAATGATCGATCAACAAAAAATCTCTGCTATACCAGGCCCAAAAATCAAAAATTAAAGTGATCTCACTGGATCCAGGGAAGAGTTGATGTCAGGAAGCAGCTCCTTCGTTTTCCTCCGCGTGCAGCAGCACCAGGCTGTTGTTTACCTCCGTTGTCATGACGACCGACATTGAGCCGCTGTATTACTTTAATGAAATCTTTTGAAAGCTTTTTTTTTTCCTTTAAAGACCACGGTGGCACATATGTTAGTACAAAATGATGTTTGTGTGGCGTTATAGATGAACATGCACGCACTTCTGCGCAGCACTTTAGCGCAGCTGTGTTATAAGATCCACGCCCACCGTGAGTCTGTAGTCGGGCTAGAGGAAAAGAACCAAACCCAGTAGAGACGAGTAGAGTAGAGCTGGAATTGTATAGCGGAAAAGCGCCATAAGACAGACATCTAGAATTTCTTCAAAGATCCTGAGGGTTATGGAACAAAACAGCTTAATGGTAGTTCCAGAAACATTTTACCAGCTTTGAACCTGAGGATCTGATTGGCTGTTTGTCAAGACACAGGAAGATCTACCGCAGCCCAATAACCATAAGATGGCGCCTGAGAGAGAAGAGCTTTAAGAACAAACAAGAAAAACTTGAACCTTGATGGTCCTGATGGCGTCTGATTTGTGCATTTTTCAGCTGGTCTTTAAGTTTGCTCAACAGTGTATTTAAGATGATCCATTGCGGATGAGAAATTAATCCTTAAAGTTGTAAAGACTTGTAACTTGGACACCATTAACGCCTGTACCAAATCTCATGCCAATTCATTGAACCATTCTTCAGGCATTTCAGTCTAAGCTGAAGTGTTGGATCAACTAACAGCCATGCGTCTTTCCAAAGAGTGAAAAACAACTTTTCTCTCGCTGTTTTTAGTTCTTAGAAGTTGTTTGTTCTGCAAGTTGAGACAGTGAAACTAAACGTGTGGCTGGAGTTCTTCCCAGATATCAACTCAGAGAAGAAGAGGAGCACAGAGTCAACTGGCTAATGATTTACTTTCAGAGGATTTGAAAACAGCTCTGATTATCTGGTCTTTTGTGTATCCAACTGAGAAACTCACCAAGTCAAGCAGGGATATTTCAAAATGTAATATGAGAATATCTGTTCCAGTCAAAGCAATTGAGATTTCTTTTGTCCACCTTCTTTCACCTCTTATGCCCCATCGGGTCGTCGGCAATCCATTTGCTATTCGTATGATGTTGCCAAAGTATAAACAGTAACGCCTTTATCAAACATCAGAATTCTAAACCACATTAAAAAGCTTCAATTCTTCACATTTCAGTCTCTAAGTTTGTTTGACAGTTTTCTTCACCAACAAAACGTAATTAGTGAAAGAATCACTCTGATGACAATCACAACAACTGGGACGTCCTGTACCCCAAATATTCCCACTCCTTTTAACCAGAAGGATCCTCTTAACCATTCACATGGAGCCAGCTGTAGCCATTTAGATCACTGGCGAGCCTTATTTATTGCCGCAGGTCTTCATTCACATTCATATGTGCAACAGAAGAGGTACAATCTGTGACTGGAAACGGCTCTTTCATTATTTTTGGCAAACTTTTCCACAAAGAGGGCAAAGTTGACAACAAAGTGGACACTGAGCACTGACGAAGCTGGTTTTGTTTGCACTGAGTCTTCGGACGAGAACATGGACAGTGCGTACAACAACTCACCTGAGACTAAAAACTCTCTAATCCTGCAAGTTTTTAACTTGAAAGCTCAATTTCCACCCAGATGTAGATGAAAAGGTGTAGAAGTGATGTGGTGGATGTCTTATGTCTGGCATGAAGCATCTTGAAGTTTATGATTTTCTAAAATGGTTATGAAAAATGAAGAGGATGTGGATCTTTAGTTATAAGCTTTATAACATAGTTGGTAGATGTAAGTAAGAATTCATGAATAAACATCGAGTTTAGGAGTCAGGATTAAACCTAAGGCAGCTTCTTGTTTGCAGACATAAAAAACACCTCAGTTTGTTTTGTTCATGTAGCTGAGAAAAAGCTGAGAGAAGTGTCAGACACTTTGCAGAGAGACTGTTTTCACCGTCACCTTTCTTATAGAGTTAACCTCAAAGTGCTGGAGCTCTAAATGTTAACTCCTCCACATGTGGACCTTTGGAAATGCCAGCACTCTTTATTCTAACATCATGAAACAAGACACAGAAAGTAATGAGAGATTTGCAGGAAGAGGAATAGGGCGGATGTATTTTTTTTTTCTTTCTTTATCACAGGAAATCCACATGATGTCCAACCATCTGGGCTCAGCAGGAGGCTCATTGAACACTTAGAGAGAATCTGGTTACTAAGTTTAAGCCTTTGAAAAGCTGCAGGGCTGATAAGCTCCTTTAATGATGTGTTTGATTAAAGGGATTGAATGATTCATAGAGTCAAACTAAAAGGGGCAGAGAGTTTTTATTTGTATCGCTCAATTCCTGCTTGAAAAAGTTTTTTTATACACCAACAAAACGGTGACATCTTCATCATTAACATCTGCACTTTTCTGCTGAATGAAAACCCACATGAAAAACTCCAAATCACAGGAGACGTGTTTCTAAAAGGATCAATCAGCTCCTTTAAAACATGTTCGAGACTTTGAGGATGAAATTATTGTTCGAGTAACATCCAATCAAATCACTGCTGCGTCTTTTTTTTTCTCTACATAAATAAATGATAAAGCTTCAGATAAGTCAGTCATGTTGCAAAATCACATCTGTACTCTCTCGTGGTAAAAACACAATCACAGCTTGTTGTAAACACTATCAAAATTAAGCTTCACTCTGCTTTTTTAAAAATCTAATGTGTCCCACCGACTCTGTTGTGGACGTCTGACAGCAGATTTGTTTGTCTGAAAACACCCTAATGATGTTTTTGTTTGTGGGAAATAGGATTATTAAGAATTAATGCATGAAAAAACGAAAAGTGTTTCAGAGAAGGGAGTGAAATAATGTCTGAATTATAAAGAGACCAGTGTGTAACAGCACAAAATAGAGAAGAGGTTTTAGGTTCAGAACATTCTTGAGAGTGAGAAAAAGTCCAATTACAGGAAACAAAAAAGGGCTTTTGTATTAAAAAGTTCCAACACTAACAGTGGGTCTCATTTACTAATATATGCATAGAAATGTTCATATGTTTCACATCAGATAATTGAGTGTGAAAAATCACTGTTGCATTCATGACACGTTAGTACCAGTTAGTTTTATTCTCACCACCTTTCGTTATCAGTGATTCAGGGTAATTCTAAATTGAGTATGGAAGCCTACTGCTGCCATAGTAGAAATGGAAATGGAAAAAAAGATCTTGGTTTTTCGTGATACCAAATAATCATATCATTAAGTGAAAGCAAATTATCAAAGGTACCAAATTATTTCTCTTTTTTTATACTGAATTATCTTGTTTTTTCCGTAATATCTCGTTATCTTGTTATTTCGTGATACTGGATCATCCCATTATTTCGTGATTCTGAATTATCTTGTTATTTTATGATAACCTCTCGTTATTATGTGATGCTGAATCATCTTATTTTTTAGTGAAATCAAATCATCTCATCATTTTGTGAGACCAAATTATCTAGTTTTTTCATAATACTGAATTATTGTTTTATTTTATAGTACTGAATAATCTCATTATTCCGTGATACCAAATTATCTCATCATTTTTCAGACTGAATTCTCTCGTTTTTTCATGATATCACGTTATCTCATTATTTCGTGATTCTGAATCATCACGTTTTTTTGTGAAACTGAATTATCTTGTTTTTTTTGTGTGATAACAAATTATCCAGTTAAATCATGAAACTAAATTATCTTGTTGTTTCGTGATAACAAATTATCTTGTTGATTCACGATGCTGAATTTTCTCATGACTTTGTTTTCCAAATTTACTCATTATACCGTAATACCAAATCACAAATACAGATAATTAAGTTTTAGGAAATAATGAGATAATTTGGTATCATGGAATGACGAGATTATTCACAACTATGAAATTACATGATAATTCAGTAAAGCACAAAGTTAGAACAAAGCTTTAACCTTAAAGATTCTTAACTGTCTAATCATAAGAAAGTTTGGTTTTTTTTGCCTTGAGTATCAGTTGTTGGTATCAGCAGCCTTCACAAGTATGATATATATCCCTAATTTTAAGTATCATGAAGTTCAAAAGCTGTGAACTTCATGGTTATTTTATACATTTAGTCAATTCACAGCTTTATCGTAGTTTTCTATTAAAGGCTTTTTGTCATTTACTGAAAGTGTTTTAAATATGTCACCCATTTAGTCAAACGAGTTTCTGTTAATATTCACAGAGAAAGTTGGTCGTCATCAAGTTCTGTAGTGTAAGAATAAATGAAGAATGTACTGTTAGTGAATACGACCCAATGCCTTTATGAAACAGACATTTTTTTTATAACAGAGAGAACTTTAACCCTCTCAAACATCTTCCATAAAGGAAAAAGTAGCACGGACCTCTGGCGTCAAGTGTTTAAAAATGAAAAACCGTTCAGACTTTGAAAGTCAGATAAAAAGACACTTGACTCACCTACAAAAAGCCTTCAGCTTTTACAAAGACTCATAGATAACAAATGAGACCTGTTAAACGTTTCAAATCGATCCTTGTACCTCACATCGCTCTCGCTATTAAAGGAGAAATCTGTGTTTTAATATAAATGCAAATGACTCACAGTGAGTGTGTGATAAAGGACGACAACACAAACACAAACACAAAGCTGCTTACTGAAGAGCAGCTTCTGTTCTGGAGTGTTTGGAGAAGAGGGAAACATTAAACGTTATCATTTGTAATGCATGAATCAGATATAAATGCCTTTTTTTTAATTTTCTGATCACTTCAATTTTAAGACGTCTCATTGAGTCTGTGAGCCTCCTTCAACTTTAACAACCAACCCTTACAAACAGCAGCTCCACAAAAAGAGATTTATCCTGAATTCACTTCAAAACACTTCAGTGATTTCAGATTCTACTTCAAGTTTATTCATGACCGACTCAGTTGACACCAGGTTTTCTTGATTAAGATTTAAACGCTGCAGGAAAAAACAACACGACTGCTGCGCTCTGAGATGATGCAAAGTCATATTTAATTATCTAAACACAGATGTTTTCATGAATACAAATTTTTCTCTTGTACAGAGCAGAAATATTCCACTGCGCCGTGTTCTTCATGTCGGTCAGGTAAACCGAACAAATGTCTCTCAGTGTGGTTGCATCAAAGAAACCAGAAAGGAAAAAGAACAAAGCGGGCAGGTATCCTGCTTCTTGTGTGTTTCACACTTTTCTGATTGTGTCAGAGCGAGGCCACGGCGCCCGCTGAGCTCTGGACACCATGTTGTTTTGGTCACAGTGTGTGCTCTCGCTTTAATCCATCGCCTGGCTGTCCTGGCTCAAATCAATGACCAAAAGGACACAACGTCTGATTTCTGTTTCAAGTCGAGCTCTATTGATCGCGCTCTTCCACAAAGAAATCACTTTCTTTTTCATAACATTGTTTTGAGATGAGAAATAAAAGTTTTGGAGAAAACTTGAGAAACAAACTTCAGAAAGTGTCCTGTGAGTAAGTGCTAAAGCTGGTATATTTTCTGTAATACTTGAAGTTTCAATATATGTGAGTTTTTCCAATTTACTGCACGTTATTTTAGGGTAAACTGAAGAAAAAGACAAACATGGACTTGGATTTCAGAGAATGGTTTTAGGGTAAAACGCAAAAGTGTTGTCGCATTTCGGCCAAACTTAAACACAAACTTTTGAAAACTCCCTCCAAAGTGGAATTTTTCTGAAACACCATGTCCACCGTTGCTGTGTAAACGGCAAGCCAGCATTTTCAGTGAAAACGCTGACGTCACACCCAGCTTTTAGCGTTTCCATTAGACCTCCACTGTGCCATTCATGAACTGAAAAATAAAAAACAACAGCAACCTTAAGTGTCTTTCTTGTGCTGCTGAATCTGCTGACCGCCTTCTAAAATTGTGCATTTATTCCCCTTTTTTTGCAATCAGAACAAAAGTTTTTCGTATAAGCTCCAGATGATCAGCTCAATTCTTCTTCAGTCTCGAAACCTTTGTGGTGTAAACGGCTCCTACAGGTATATCGCCATCTACAGTCCTGACATGCAAATTACAGCATTTTAAGTCATTAGCCTTTCCATGTAGATGCAGATTTTTTTCAATGTGTCTTTTACGTTTTGGGGTGAAATGCTGTGAAGCCTTAGTGAAGAAAAAATACCTGAATTAAACAGATTCTTGAGGAGTCCAGAGAGGCCCTATTGGTCCTGCTGACTCACCACTGGGTTTACAGCTCAATTTTATCCAAAGAAGATACTTTTCTGGGTTGAGATGTGGTTTAGGAAAGGGTTAAAACATAAACTCCTTTACCCAGCCTCCCAGGACACCTTGCGTTAGAGTTGCATGTACTATTTTAAACTTAAAATCTCAGAAAAAATACATTTCAATGGGCATCTGGGTACAGAAAAACTGGGTTTATGGCAAAATCTATACACTCTGTGATTGGCTCATTGGGTTTGAGGGCGGGACTAAGTCGTATGTCAATGTAAAGATCGCAAACTCTTCTGAATAAATTGGAGCTTAATGTTGCTTCAGTTGCCAAAATTCATGAGCATATTTATGAAGACTTTGGTTGTGAACTAGTCTATAATCAGTACCAAATGCTAGTTTCTGACCCCAGAATAAAACAAACAGCTGATGGCTGAGAAATAGAGACTTAAACACTAATACTTTAAAGTCTCAAAGAACAACAACAAAAATCAGGTTTTCAAATGAACAGCAGAGCCTGACAGCGAAAGTATGTCAGCGATCAAACTTAATGAGCTGACTGACGTCTCCATTCAGCTGTCAGATATCTAATGAGTTAAAAGCTGCTGTCTCTGAGCGCTCTTTCATTCTTCATAAATAACAGCTGCTGATGCATCAGAATAAAATCACATTATGCAAACTTTGTTCTGAGTGCGTGTCAGAGACTGTGTGGGTGAACATTTGTACGAAACAGAAACGCAGGTAGAAAGTAGAAAAGCTGGTGAATGTGTTCATCCTCGTGTGGGTGTGAACCAGTTCAGGACCAATTTTAGTTGATCGCATCATGACCTCACTGCTATCACCATGGAAACGCCCTGTGTGTGTTCCTGTTTGATCCGCAATTCTTCTGCACCTGAGAAACATTCGAGTAATTAGCAGAGACAAAAAGAGGGATCTGACAGGTGGGTGTGTGAGGAACGAACCAAAGAAGAGCATCTGTCACTCTGAGGTGTGCGTGCGTGCATGTGTGTGTGTGTGTGTGTGTGTGACAGAGCTGTGTTCAAAAAGCCATGTGGGAATTCACAGGGAGACGTGTGAAAAGGAACGTAAAAGGTAGATGGAACATGACAGAGATGAACAGACACCTCGACAGATTGAAGGAGGAAGCAGATGGGATATAACGTTGTTTAAGTTTCGCTAAAGCTTGAAATGAGACGACGTCCTTCATTAAGAATCATTAAAGCCTTTTGCAGGCCACACACACACACACACACATCCATAATACAAGTGATCAATAAAAATGTACTCAAACAAAACTTTTCACATCCTTCATGATGCAAAGAAAATGCTTTTTTCAAGATGTTTTTTCTGGCTTTCATGGAAGTTTATCCCCAAACAGATGCGCAAGAAAGAACCAGAACTTTCTAAGAACATCACTTTCCTTTTTACGGACATGAAAAGAAACCTTATATATGTGCCACAGGAGAGAAAAACATACAAACAGTTTCCTCCTGAGACTCTGCATACTTATAAAAGTTAAAAAAACAACCACGACGCTCTGACTGAAACTTTAGTTCACGGGGAAAAATGTTAATGTTTTCATATTTCCATTTTCACTTTTACATTTTTCTGTCTGTGGCCTGAAAACATATGAATAATCAGGGAAATTAAATGACTGTGTGAGAGATTTTGAGCAGTTTTCGTTCAGTTTTTAGACTCCTGATGACCAAAACTACTACTCTTGTGCTAAAGACGTGCTAATTGGCTAATCGCTGAAAAAAAACCACTAAAAATTCTGCTGTATGGGAGCACTTTGGATTTAGTGTGATCGATAACGACGGCGGTAAGAAAGTGGTGGATAAACTGTGCCTGTATGGAAGCAGAGCTGCCAACTTAGCAACTTTTCAGACCCCTGTACATAAATCTAGTGACTTTTCCTCCCTTTTCCAAAACACTCACAGGCGGACAAGTGGGACAAACCAACCACTAACCACGAGAGGTAGAAAGGATTTTGTGTTACCATTCATATTTTCTGAGAAAAGGCCAAAAAATCAGAAATTCTGCAGGGGGGTGTAAACTTTTGGGCAAGTGTGTGATATCACCAGCTCGTCGTTGTCTTTACTTTTATTCACTTTATCGCTTCGGGCCACTCCATGGTAATAAAACCAAGTTGAACTTAGCGATTTTCAACATCGTCATTTAGTCAAAAATAAATAAATTGCCTCGTCGCTATCCATCCTGCAAACAGCTGTCTGAAGACAGAAGAATACTTTTGCGCAAAGTCCTGGCTTCTATGATTCGCCTTCAAAACAAATGCACGCGACCGGTAGATCTGTATCTTTACGACAGTATTCGCGCGCTAGGGCTTATGGGTAGTTGAGTTCTAGTTCCGGTCAAGCGACGATCCTCCGTAGTACTGCTTTAATGTTGATGTGTGTGTGAAACTAAACAATACTAAGTGTTAATTTTGCCTCAACAACGTGGCTTTATCGCTCCTTTAATGAGGAAACAGGGCAGTGAAAAGAGACAGAATCAGGATGAAGTGGAGGTCGAGGGTTGAATTTGGATCTGTTGTTTTTAGGATGATATTCCTCCAGTAAAAGGTAAATTATTTAACTCCTGAGCTGAAGCAGCTCTGAACCCTCGGAGGAAGACTTGAAAAAGTGCTTCTTTCATAACACCTGTAAGTTATCGCTGTGCTCGGCAGCTCTCCTCCTCCTCCTCTTCCTCCACCTCCTTCCTCCACACATATCATCTTCTTTGGTGTCTTTAACTTTTTCTTTCTTTAGTCCTCTCCTACAAATCTCTGTCCTCCAGCAGCCTGAGGATTTAGTCCTGCAGTAAAGAGGTGTTGACATGTAGTTTATGCTGCTGCTGTCAAACTTCAGGAAACCTCAGCTCATCCACACATAAATTCAGAGCTATCTGATGTTGTTGGGGTTTTTTTTTTCTGCAGAAAGTAAACAAACTCCATCCCTGCTGAAGGCTGATCCTACCTGCATATTTATTCCTCTGTGGATGCAGGTATAGGTTTCTGTTTGGACTCTACATGCACAACATTCGTCCGTGCTGCTTTTCAATGATTCACTGGTTTACTTAAAAAAAAAAAATGTAGTTTTGGAGTAAAGTCTTCATGTAGAGCCATTCTTTACATTTCAGCTATAAAATATGAAAAAGCATGGTTCATATCCAACACTGCATGTGAGTGGCAGCAATGCACAGATAAACACTTGAGTGAGACAGTTGTAAAATATTAATAAAAATTCTTGAAATAGAATTAGGGCTGAATGATTTGCATAAATAATCTAATTGCAATTATTTTTTTCCCACATTGCAATTAAAATTTTGTGTGTGATTATTTCTAGGTTCCCTATCCTAAAGGTTTTTAAACAAACAAATGGTTGGAAATGAACATTGTCATTAATTATGGCAAGACAACAACCAATGACATTTCCTTTTTGCTACTCATGACTGCTTTTTGCCCATTTCAGTCACTTTTGCACCATTTGATACTACCTTCAGAGTGTTATTTTAAGCTTTTACCCCAACTGTCTTGCCATTTTTTGTTGCCTTTGGCTGTTTTTACCACTTTTCACTATTTTTTAATCACTTTTTTTCCCCATTTCTGACTATTTTCTGGAATTTTTCAGATTTCTCAGAATTTTCTTACCCATTATTGTTGGTTTTGGGCCATTTTAGTCACTTTTCACTCTTCTTCCACTGCTTTTTGGACCATTTTTTGTAACTTTCTGAGAATTTCTCAAGTTTTTTTCTCAAATTTTATGCCATGTTTTGCTGCTTCTTGACACTTTCAAAAACAAAAACGGTAAAAAGTGGTGAATTTAACAAACAGAACTCTCCAATTCAAAGTAGTTCAACCGTGTAAAAACGAATCCTTGAATACTGTTCAGAGAGTGACAGAGTAGTACTGCATACAATCAGACTGAGAAGTCAAATAGAGTATAAATAGGTAGGTACTTAGAGGTAAATGGCAGTAAGTAGGAGGACGACGTGACCAGCCGACGCTGATGAGACGCCTCATTATTTATTCATCAGCGCTTTAATGGGATCCAAGTCAAACGAGAACCTGCTCTCCTTTACAGGAACAACATTTGTCTCTGACACAGCGGGCAAAAGATGAGATCGATTCACATCAATAAAAGAGCAGTCAGACAGTTAAGTGAAGGTCGACATGACAGGCGTCATGTAATCCTGAACCCTCGATGGTGACGGGCAGATTCATGGGGCGAGGTGGAAAAGTTNTGGCACATTTTTGCTTAGGAACTTATGACAAGTCTCTCACTGTCTCATCATGACGTATGTTAGTCTGACTCTTCAGTTTATCTCATATTTATCCATCCATGAATCTCCATTTACCGTCATTCATCCTCCTGCTGCTGACCAGCCGACGCTGATGAGACGCCTCATTATTTATTCATCAGCGCTTTAATGGGATCCAAGTCAAACGAGAACCTGCTCTCCTTTACAGGAACAACATTTGTCTCTGACACAGCGGGCAAAAGATGAGATCGATTCACATCAATAAAAGAGCAGTCAGACAGTTAAGTGAAGGTCGACATGACAGGCGTCATGTAATCCTGAACCCTCGATGGTGACGGGCAGATTCATGGGGCGAGGTGGAAAAGTTCCCGGGCTTTCATTTGCCCCTTAAATCGATGTGAGCAGAAGATGAGAGATAGTTTTTACTCCTGTAATGAAATTCTCATATTAGAGCGGATCTTTGTTCTGAGGAGGGCAGAGTTTGATGTATTGAAAGCTTATTGGAGAAGACACACGATAACAGGAATATAAGAGATAGAGGACAGATATCACCGCTGCCTCAGTGAACACACTTCTGTCTCCTCTCTCTCCCTTTTTTCTCTCTACATATCTCTGTGTATCATCAACTGACTCTATGGTAACATATTAAAGCTGCCCTCTTTTATTGCTAAAGGGATTTACCATGGTACCACGCTCTCTCTGTATTCATTAAAGTGTGCGTTTGCACGTCCCAGCTTCTCTACATTTCCCTTGGTCTCTTCTCTCAGTTGTCTTCATTTCTGTACTCTCTCCTTCTTTTATGTCCACATTTCCATTTCCACAAGTCCTTATATAATACTATGGCTCAACTGAAAATCGGAAAAAGTGTTTTCTGTTATTCAAACAGCTTAGGCCTTCGACCTCCACATGTAACACTGTTCAGAAAACAATTTATGAGTATTTTATAACATAATGTGGCAGCATGGTCTCTCTAAATCAAAAAGCTTTAACCTCTTAAGACCTGAGCGTTTGTTGGGTGAACATTAATTTTATATCTCCTTGCTATTTAGGATCAGTAAGTAATTGATAAGTATAAAAAATAAACTTGGTCTTCATATAGAAAGTTATGTTTTGTGTCTTAAGATAACTGCTAGTTTTTAGTTTTAAGTGTTACTGTTGGTGTAAAGTTGTGATATCAAAAGATGACGTGGGACGTGTCTCTAAATGTAGCAAATAGATTGACGTTTTAAAAATGAAGTTTAAGTAGTGTTCAAACTCAAGTAAGGGAGTCTGTTGACCAGAAAAAATTCAGCCACAACTGCCAGGAAAATTGTTCAGGATGCAAAGGAAAACTCACAAATAACTTCAGCTGAAATACAAGACTCTCTGAAAGAATGTGGTCTGGCTGTTTCAAGATGCACGATAAAGACGCACTTGAAGAAAAATGGGCTGTATGGTCGAGTCCCCAGAAGAAAACCATTTTGACATAAATGCCACAAAATATTCCACTAACAATACACCAAACAGAACAGAGACAAGCCTCAAAACTTCTGGAACAAAGTCATTTGGAGTGATGAGAGCAAAAGTGAACTTTTTGTCCACAACCATAAACATTGTTCCATTTGGAGAGGAGTCAACAAGGCCTATGATGAAAGGTCCACCATTCCTACTGTGAAACACGGAGGTGGATCACTGATGTTTTGGGGATGTGTGAGCTACAAAGGCTCAGGAAACTTGGTCCAAACTGATGAATGAAGGATGAATGCAGCATGTTATCAGAAAATACTGGAGGAAAATTTACACTCATCAGCCCAGAAGCTGCACATGAGACGTACTTGGACGTTCACACATGACAATGATCCAAAACACAAGGCCAAGTGGACCTGCCATTGGCTACAGCAGAATAAAGTGAAGGTTCTGGAGTGGCCATCTCAGTCTCCTGTCCTCAATATCACTGAGCCGCTCTGGGGAGATCTCAAACCTGCAGTTCATGCAAGACAGAGCAAGAATTTACAGGAACTGGAGGCTTTTTGCCAAGAAGAATGGGCAGTTTTACAATCTGAGAAAATAAAGACCCTCATCCACAACGAGCACAAAAAACTTCAAGCTGTCATTGATGTTAAAGGGGGACATACACGCTATTAAGAACTGGGGGATGGAAACTTTTCATCAGGTGATTTTGGAAGTTTCAAACAGTTTCTTAATAAGTGGCTTCAAGATTTTTTTATGTTATCACTCATATTCTCTGACAAAAGGCCAAGTAATCATACATTTTGCCCGAGTATTTAAACATTTGAGTACAACTGTATGTGTTTGTGTGTCAGTGCGGACTTGAATTTGGGATAGTTCTCATGTGCTGAATAGAGAAATGAATGAAAATGCATCAAACGTTGTAATGTAACCTGCCTGACTCAGTCCCTAAGTGATAGAAAGTATCAGAGCTGACAGCGCTGGGACTTTGTCTCTGCAGCTCATCTGTACTCTGTTTGGCTCCAGCCTTAATGTAATTGCCTCTGTTGGAAATAAACATCAGTCTCTGATTTATAGGACATTTCCTTGTTTTCTTGCCATTTTGTTGAAATCTATAAACCACTCTGTTTATCAAGCGAAGTGAACAAAACAATCCACTAATGTAAAACTGTCTCTGAACGTTATTTATTTGCTTTCTTTCAAATTATCATATTTTTTTCTGTCTACATTGCTAATGTAGTGAGGACAACTCAATTTACGGCTGTCAGGGCAGAAAAACAGAAGAGTCAGCCTGAATGAGTTGGAGTGTAATTATGTGTATCAGAGTTATTATGCGCTGGCGGCTTTAATCTCTCGATTCATCACCTCAGATCAAGCTGCTGGTTAACTCAATGGTTGGTTTTGTTTTCGTTTAGGGTCGTGCATCTTATACACTTCTGCTCCAATACAGCTAAGTAAAAAAAAAAAATCCCCCTGTGCGTTTTAAATCTGTTAAGAACCGAGCTAACAGAGAAAACGGAGCGTGCCTTAGATGAGTTGCTGAACAGGACTTCTTGTTCAGTGGTGCGTTAACGTTCGAGAGTGTGTTTTTTCTTCATCCTCTGTTTCCTCAGACAGCTCAGGGATTCAAACCAGTGATCTTTCCAGTTGTGAGCACACTTTCTTAACCACAGCCCCTGCTGTCAGAAACCAAAGCGTCACGTTTTAACGAGACAAACGTTGGCTGTGTGAGCTTTCGTTTCTTCCCTGTGTTCACAAAAATTTACATTTAATCAAAACATTTAATAATTGGCTTTCATTGCAAAAACAGTGAGTTTTGTACAGTTTTCTTATTTGTAAAATCTTTTTTCTGAACATAATTGCTCTCAGAATAAATTTCTTCTCTTTTACTTCCATGCAGCTTTCTAGCTTTCTTCCTGCCTTGTGGTTGGTGGATCAGGTTCACATTTGTCTTAAGGTTGTTGTAGCTCTGTGTAGGTTCACAGTAATCAGATTTAAAGCTTTAATTTACAGTATGTTCTCATTACAGCCCGACCAATATGGGATTTTTGGGGCCAATGCTGATACCAATACTGGGGGCAAAAAAAGGCAGATATTCCATACAATGGCCGATATTCGATGAACCACCCGAGATACAATAAACTGGCCAGTGTCCCATATATCCACTGATACATGAAATACAAACATTGATATACACATTGATATATACTGTACATGAACACAAATTGTTGTCGTTCCTAAAATAGGATTCAAGACAAAGGAGCAGAACACAAAAAATTCAAAACAAGTAACTTTACCTTTAACTTTAATTAACTTTAAGACTTATTTTTTTGTTCAAATCTTATCGCTTTTTTGGTCAAGGCTTTTGGTTTGGCAAGGTTGTTTTGAAAGGGGCTGTGAGCAGTTTGAAAGTCTCATATATATATATATATATGCCTTGTCATAATATGCAATTTCAAATTAGGTTATCAGCTCCAAAATAGGTTATTTCTCAAACACTAATTCCTAGCTCCACGAACAGGAATGACGATTTTTGACCAATAAAACAAAGAGCCAGGTTATGTTTCCTCTGCTTAGTGGATGAGAACTGATTTGCTAACATTACATGTTTCAGCACTGAGCTGTGAGTATCACTAAATCAGAATATGAAACTACTACAAACTCAGTTCATAAAGTTTGCTTCCCAAGTAACACAGAGCGTAAAAAGAATAATAGCCTATGATTTTCTGAATGTTCATTAGTTAGAAAACCAAGATCATTTTGGTAACATTCCCTCTTCGTTATACTGAAACCTGACAAAGCTGGAGTGGAGCCAAACTACAAACATACTTGGCGTATTTGAGATATTAGAGCAACTGCTGTGGGTTAGAAGGACTTGTCCGCCTGTGAGTGTTTTGGAGAAGGGAGGGGTCCACAGAGTAAAATCAAAACATGCTTTCACCTTAGAGTCTCCAAACTCCAGAAAGGTCACTAGATTTGTTAAGAGGAGTCTGAAAAGTCGCTAAATATTGGGACAAAAAGTTGCCTTTTTTATCTTTTTTACTGCCGTCATCATCGCTCACACTAATCCAAAGTGCTGCAGAACCATGCAATGACTGAAGAGTTCAGTTTTTTTTATTTATTTCATAAACTGTTTCATCCCTGTGATATACAGTAAAAGAAGAAAATGTTAAAAACTGGAAAAAGTTGCATCTTCCAGAGAGACAATGGGAGTGTACTGTTGCTAACTTTAGACATAAGAAGCATGAGAGAGATGCAAAAGCTTAACAAAAACAAGAGATTAGGTTTATTTAGCAGGTCATTTGAAGTTATTACTGGGGAAATATTCAAATCTGATTGTAAAAATGCCATAATTTTGACAGCTTTCAACTCCATTTAATGACTGAACTGTCTGCAGGCAACCTTTGAAGAGCTAAATTATGCAAATGTCTGTCAATTTGGTGAATCAGAAGCGGAGATTAAGTAGGTTGTTAGTCTCTCTAAGACCCACAAATGCTGCTAATACTGAATAAGCTGCAGAGCGATTTTATTATTGCTGCTCCAAAAAAAAGTAAGAGAGAGGGAGGGGATGAGAAAAGGGAAAGAGAAAGAGAGAGAAACAAGAGGGTGAGGAGATGGAGACAAATGAGCGAGCGGGCACAAGCCTCCATTCGGAGCTTTATCGAGTCAAAATATCAAATTAGCCAAATGAATGGAACAAGATAAAGGACAGCGCAGGGAAGAGGCACGACAGAGAGAGAGAGAGAGAGAGAGAAAGATAGACGGGGGAATAGGGGCTGTGAGGACATGTTAAGCAGATCTCCGAGCTTATTTTATTATGGATAGATGATAAAGTGAAAAGAGAGGGAGATATGAAGATAGATGTATCTATAGAAACAGAGAGAGAGAGGAGTGTGATATTATGGCCTATTAATCACTGCTGGTACCAACGAGTGACTGTAGCAAGAAGAGTCACAGTCTCAATCAGATGAGAGATGACAGAGTTTCAGTCATTAATTCCAGCAGCAGCAGTGAAACATCTATTTTCTGCCTCTGAAGAGTCTCATCACGTTCTCTCGACTCTTCCTCCTGCTGCTTCACCAGCGAACAAGCTGACAGACGACTCTCCAGGAAACTACAAAAGTTCCTTCTGTCTGCTCTTTCTTTTCCTTCCTACGGTGGCCCTGAGAGCTCACAGTGCTGCAACTTAAGAAAACACATGCAAAGAGACAAAACATAAGCAAATTCTGAAAAAAACCATTGACTGTATATAGAATGGACAGCGTGCTTCCGCCTGTCACCGTTCTACGATTTTGAAGCCAAAAAACCCCGTTTCTCTAGCCGCCATCGTACAGCCAGAGTCTGCGCAGTAGAGAATTTCCGGTGGAGCCGAGTAAAAAAAAGAAATAAAAATATTTATTTCTTCTTCTTCAGAAGGTTTAGTCTCCATTTGGCTCTTTCCCGAAGTTTTTTATATCCCAGATAAAAACTACTCACGAACGGCAGCTGTCAACTATCGTAAAACGAAACTTATAACTTGGTTTTTAACTTCCAATAACTAATGAGAAACCAACTTCTCAGAAAAAAAACACCCGAACACCATGCAGCCAGATGACATCGTCATACTACCTTAGCGTAAGGATGAGAGAAACGTTTCTACGAGGTATCGTAATTTTTAAAGTTTTCCCGGCTCATATCTGAAATACATGGGGAGGCGGGGCTTATGACCTATACTGCAGCCAGACACCAGGGGGCGGGGCTTATGACCTATACTGCAGCCAGACACCAGGGGGCGGGGCTTATGACCTATACTGCAGCCAGACACCAGGGGGCGGGGCATCTGCTGGAGGCTTCAGTTTGAGCCGAACGTCGTTATGTCCACTCATTATACAGTCTATGGAAAAAACATCTTGACCAATTTGAAAACACG
This sequence comes from Thalassoma bifasciatum, assembly GCA_008086565.1. Classification (NCBI taxonomy): domain Eukaryota; kingdom Metazoa; phylum Chordata; class Actinopteri; order Labriformes; family Labridae; genus Thalassoma; species Thalassoma bifasciatum. The sequence goes on from RPOG01000227.1 coordinate 523,414, forward strand.
CTGCAAATGGACCACAACACAACAGAAGTGTTTCTAGGGGACACTAAAAAGTGATGCACACGTCTAGACACATAGATGAGATCTGTCCTGAGTTTCTCAAGACTCTGGATTTTGGTGCCACTGACAGAGGTCATGTAGCGTGTGGGAGGTGTCACTGTGCGAGTGGCAGAAGTCATTAGGCTGTAGTAAGGTGTCACTAAGCAAGTGGCAGAAGTCACTCTGGTCGGTGTCATTGTGGAAGTGGCAGAAGTCACTTAACTATAGGTAAGTCACTGTTCAAATGGCAGAAAGAACTAATCCATGGGTAGGTGTCACTGAGCAAGTGGCAGAAATCACTTAGCCAAATGGAAGTGTCACCGTTCAAGTGGCAAAAGCCACAAGGCCGTAGTTAGGTGTCACTGTGCACATGGCAGAAGTCACTAAACTGTAAGTAGGTGTCACTGTGCATCTGCCAGAAGTCAATAAGTTTTAGGTCAGTCACTGTGCAAGTGGCAGAAGTCACTTAGCTGTAGGTTGGTCACCGTTCAAATGGCAGAAGTCACTAAACTATGGGTAGGTGTTGCAATACAAGTGGCAGAAGTCATTAAGTTATTGGTTGGTCGCTGTGACAGTGGCAGAAGTCACTAAATTGTAGGTATTACACTGCATAACTGGCAGAAGTCACTTCAAATCAGCGGCTTACCACAAGCCACTTTTGGATCCAGGCCTTGCAGGAGCTGGTGAAAGTCATCACATTTGCTTTTTGTAAAAAGGGACTTTCCTTTTGTAAAATAAACAGAATCAAAGACCAATTTTACAACTGAAAACTGAACATCCCCATCTACAACCTGAACCTTCAGTGAGATTCCTCCACAACAACAACAACAACAACAACATACAGACATTTAAAAAGCTACATATCTAAGTTTTCAAACATATGTTCTTCACTCCTAAAAACCTCCACTCATCAGCAAACATGTCAATTCACCAGTTAAAGAGAGACGTGGTTGTGCTAATTAAATCTGCTCCAGCAGCTGCTCTGTGTCTGGAAAGAAACGACTGAGGCAGCAGAGATGGCAACTAAGAAAAAAAAAAGGCTTCTTCTGTGAAAGAAAGACACAAACACACACAGGTAGAGAAAAAAAAACAGTCATAACTTCATTGCTGTTTATGAATATGTCAGGATATTAGAGAAATAAGGCTCGAGGGATCAGAAGAAAAACTATAAAGAGGAACAAACACTGAACCTCTTTGGAACAATGGAGTATACATGACATGCACACACATACACACACACACACACCGAACCCTGACTGTGCAATCACACCCCGTACTCTGAACTCAAAAGACTAAATTCTTTGTGACACAGTGGAGATTACTCTGTCCAAAATGCAATAAACCAAAACTGCCTCAAGTGATGATGAATTTCTGCAGCTTGGGGCGAGACAGTGACTTGTCTTTTTTATTTATTTATTTTTTTGGCACAGACTGTCTCCACCGAGGAACAAACACCTCAGGGATCCAAAGAAGCAACAACACAGTCCAATATCCGCTGATGTCAAATCATAACTTTTTGACATTTGAAATCCAACAACGTTCAACAATTTTAATTTAACACATAAACCTCAATACTCTGAAGACGTCTTGAAAATCTAAAGTTACAAATGTGGGTTCCGTTCGAGTAAGTTGTGACTGTTTTTTTTGTTAGACTTTAGATTCGTTCACAAATAGAATAAAAACCATTTTGTATAGAAAAATCCGAATTATAATCGATGTAAATGACCTGATTCCCTGAAAAATGTCTTATTTTAAGTTATTTAAAGAGAAAAATGATGTCTTAATTGCTTGCAGTGAGGACAAAAAAGAATATCTGGGAAAAGAAAAATGTTTCTTGTAATAAGACATCATTCTAATCTAATTTCCATAAATTAACGTGCATGTTTTTCTTATCCCATTGGCGGAATTTTTTCATTCAATACAAGCAATTAAGATGTCAATTTTGTCTACAAATAACTTTAAATAAGACTTTTTTCTAGACTGAAATGGTAAATGTGGCTCAGGTTGAGCCTAAATAATCATTTTCTACTAAAAGTAAGTCACAAACACTTGCTGAGATTTCATTTTTTTGCAGTGAAATACTGAGCTTTATAAACTGAAACACTGTTAGTCTTGCTAAAGTCCTTTCAAAATTGATCTCTTGCTGTTAAATCTCATTAAAAATAGAGGAGAGAAAGTCACCAGGAGCTGATTTTATTCAGAACACCTCTCAACAACAGCTGGACAGCGAAAAGAGACTAAATCTACATGGAGCAAAGCAGAAACCAGAGTGGATTGTGACCTCCCATTTCCTCTCGGTTCAGACAAGAACAATCACACATCAGACTCCAGCAGCCGAGTGCTCCCTCTCCCATGATGCATCTGTCATTTCTCATGTTACCCAGGGATGTGGGTTCATACAGCTAAGGGAAACGACAAAGGGAATAAAGAAAAAATAACACACCAGCATGCACACAGTGTGTTTTCAAGTTCCTGCACTGGAAACAGTTATTAAATAGTCATGTGTCTCTGTGTTAAAGACGTTTTTTCTCAGCGCTCATCTTATCATCATCGCTGCAGGGGTCAGTTAAAGTGCAAGGCTTCAGTTCAAGAGCCAGTGTATCATCACCACATGCAACTTTTAGCACATGCCATGTGCAAATCTCTCACACAGACAAACACACAGTCACTTGACTTTAACCTTCAGTGAGTTGCCAGTGTGGAGTGAGTTCACATCACAGTCACGGAGCAGTTTGATGTCTCAGAAACACAACATGAGCTTGTCTTATTTCTGAAGTCTACTTGTCCTTTTTTATTTTTTTTATACTCTCAGAGTGGGTGAATGTGAGCTGGTTTATTTGAAGGTCAGCAAGTAAATCGCACACCACAAACACTCAGTGATTTTCTTCTCCTTTTCAGTTCAGGTGCTGGATGACGGGTAACACCTGCGTCCAAGCTGTCGTACATGTATGTAGGTGGGCTGAGTTTTCAGTATTGCTCCTTTTTGGGATGATTGAACCAGGCTGTAAGTATAAAATTCAGAAGTTGCCAACAACAGGTGTCACTGGAAGATGATGCGCAGATTTGATGCCTGTAACATGTTCCTAAAAAGCTGGGACTGAGAGGAATGCTGACAAAACAGCTGTTTGGATCATTCCACAGGTGAACAGGTTCATTTAAACAGGTGAGTGTCATGATTGGGTATAAGAGGAGCATCATCCCCAAAAGGCTCAGTCCTTCACAAGCAAAGATGGGGCCAGGTTCACCACTTTGTCAACAACTGCGTGAGCAAATAGTCCAACAGTTTATGAACAATGTTTCTCAACTTTGTCCAACTGCAGGAATTGATGGATTTCATCATCTACAGTCCATAATATCATCAAAAGATTCAGAGAATCTGGAGAAATCTCTGCACGTAAGCAGCAAGGCCCAAAACCAACATTGAATGGCCGTGACCTTTGACCCCTCAGGCGGCGCTGCATTGAAGACCCACATCAATGTGTAAAGGATATTAGCACGTGGGCTCAGGAACACTTCAGAAAACCATTGTCAGTTAACACAGTTCATCACTACATCTACAAGTGACAGTTCAAACTCTACCATGCAAAGACAAAGTCACACATCAACAACACACACAAACGCCGCCGCTGGCTTCTCTGGGCCCGAGCTCATCTGAGATGGACTGAGGCAAAGTGCAAAAGTCTGCTGTGGTCTGACAAGTCAACATTTAAACTCTTTTTGGGAATCATGGACATGGTGTCCTCAGGGCCAAAGAGGAAAAGGACAATCTGGATTGTTCTCAGTACAAAATTCAAAAGCAGCATCTGACTACCATACCCCCACACAATCACGGGTACCGTAGTACCCATTGACAGGGTCATAGACACTTCCGTCGTAATTACGACTTTCCATGTTTGTCCAAAACCTCGTTGTAGACGACGGTAGGTTCTGTGAAACAGAAAAAGTCCCTGCAGGGACTAATAAAGTCGTTCTGTTACTTTGGTTCTGTCATTCTGCTCCTGTTACTACAGCGTGGCTCCGTAGTAGAAGAGTGAAGCTACTAGACTGACCTGCCTGCAGTCCAGACCTGTCTCTAATTAAAAATGTGTGAAGTGGAAAATGCAACAAAGGAGACCCTGGACTGTTGAACAACTGAAGTTGTCCATCAACAAGAATGTGAAAGAATTCCAACACTTATTGAGTGTTGTTAAAAGTTTACACAATGTCCCAACTTAAGTTCAGAAGAAAAAATACAGTGGGCCATCCAAGGATTTTTAAAAGCAAAAAAAAAAATCTACCTTGGAGATGAGAAAAAGTTAGAAAAAAAAAACACAAAACAGAGATAGAAAAGTAAAAAAAAAGAAAAAAGATAAAAGCCATGTATGCCCTCAAAATGTCTCCATATTGATAGATTGTCTTCAGTAGAAGAAAAACAAATAAATTATTCAAATCTACCTTGGTGAAGTCAGAGAGGGCCTCCTCTTTGTTCTGCACCTCAACATTGATTTCTCCCAGTGGCAAAGAGTGTGAAGTCTGAAGGTTACACACACACTATGTAGATAAATGACTCCTGAGTGCAGCAGTTTGATCCAAATGAAGCAATGATGTAGCTCACTGGTCTGAGCCACATTGGAGTAAAGAGTGTGTTCTAGTGAAACTGAGTCAAAGTGTGTGTGGGTTATACTCCCTGCTGCACGGTAGACAGTGAGAAAAGGAGGAAAATGATACCAGGGGGAGAGGAGAGGTAGCAGAGAGATGTAAAAACTAAACTGACAGCATGCTTCTGTGTAATAACCTGCATCAAAGGCTCTTTGTATTTATGCTAATCCTCCATCCTACTGCTCCCTGATGTTTCTGTGTTTGTGTGGCTGCCTGTTAGAGCTGCTGTAGTAGAAGTAGTGATGTTTGAAGTCTGATAGTAGTAGTAGTAATGTTTATGTTTTCCCTGCTCCCCATCAGATGTCCTACGGTGTTCCTGGCCGTGCAGAGCAGTGAAAATTGGCTTGGGAACATACTCCCCCATCACAGGCAGGGCAAATCAATACTGTCTCGGTTCGCAGAGCAACTCTCCATAAGGGCTGAGCTGATTCAGCAGTTCCAGCCGCCGAGTGAAGGATGAGAGGAAATGGAAATGTTTGCATTACAAGCGTTAAAATGCACAGCAGTGTTGAAAATCCTCTGTAGGCACCATGCTACAAGCTTTTCTGATCCTCTGGTGGAAGAGCAGGTTGGAGGGAAGGATTGCACACACACACACACATGCATACACACAGCTAACAATCAACATACAGCTCTGCTTCAAGCTGCAAGAGCAATCAAGCCCGACTGGTTTATCTTTTTTTTTCCTGCTCATGATGGTTCTGGCGAGCTCAGATCCAGTCTTTGGAAAGCAAATCTGAATTCCACAAGGACCAGAGTGAGAAATATTTCTGCCTGCAGCTCTCTCTGGAGCTATGCCATTATTGTGTTGTGTGATGATGTGTAAAGAGCAGAAAACTCCACTGAACACTGTACTGCAAGGATACATCTGACGCTGCAGGTTGAATCCCCTCGAAACAAAATATTCAAGACGTTTCTTGAACAAGGGTCGAACTACATGTAGTAAAGCCATGAAAAATGTTGAAAACAATGTAAAATTGAGAGGCTCAGTGTTAAAACACCAACACTTTAGACACACCTCCGGTAGTTCATCTGTTTGGGCAGAAACAGAAGACACGATCAGTGGTGTGCATAGAGGGGGGCGGAGGGGTGTCTTTCCCCTTGTGGCCCAACGTGATGAAAAACATGCACTATAGTGCCCCTTTGGAGACAAAATGTGAACTTAAGTGCCTTTTCAGGAGCTAAAACAAATGCAAAAGTGCCCTCCTGTTGGCAAACCACACTATTCTGCCCCTTTAGCTGGTTAAAACATGAAGAAACTGTCCTCCTTGGAACCAAAACACATACTTAAGTGCCCTTTTGGCAACTTAAAAAGTGCCCAAGTGTCCTCTTAGGAGCCAAAACATTTGCTTAAGTGCTATCTTGGGAGCCAAAACTATACCAAAGCACCCTCTCAAGAGCCAAATGGCCCTTTTTTTGTGCCAAACTTGAACTTGAAACTTGAAAGTGCTTTCTTGGGAGTCAAAACAAAGGCTTAGGTGCCCTCTTGTTGGCAAACCACACTATTCTGCCCCTTTAACTGGGTAAAACATGATGAAATTCTCCTTCTGGGAGCCAAAATGCAAACTAAAATGTCCTCTTGGGCACCAAAAAAGTGCCTCAGTGTCCTCAGGAGCCAAAATATATCCCCAAGTCCTCTTGAGAGCCAAAAGATTGGCTTAAGTGTCATCTTGGGGGCCAGAACATGTGCTTTAGTATCCTCTTGGGAGCCAAAATGCATTAAAGTACCCTCTCAGGATCTTAACACTTGTTAAATGGCCATTATTAGCACCAAACATATGCTAAAGTGTGCTCCTTGGGGCAAAAGAGAGCTAAAAGGCCCCAGTTGGGAGCCAAAATGTGCTTTAATAACCCTCTTGGGAGCCAAAACATGGGCTTGATTGTTCTCTCTGGAGCCAAAATATGCTCAAGTGCCCTCTAAGAGCCAAACACATGCTTAAGAGCCCTCCTCAGTGCCAAATGTGCACCAAAGTGCCCCCCCCAGGGACCAAAACGCATGCTAATGTACCTTTTCAAGCATCAAAACACAAGCTAAAGTGCCAACCTCTTGGGAGCCAAAGTGCGCTGCATGTTCCTTTTATTTTCTTTCGCCCCTGCCCTTCAAACTGTCCATGAATGACACTTCTGCTGACAAACACTCATACGCTGTTGGTGAAAGCTGTTAATTGGATGTAGATTTCAATATCAACCACAGGAAGCTGTGACTTTAACATGCAGCCTCAGTTAATAAAGAGAAGTGGGTTGAATGTCAGTGAACAGACTGACAGCTCGAGGATTTCAGAGTTTAGACGCAGTGAAGAAAGAAAAGCTCTAAAGTGAAGAATTTCTGGAGGCGTGTAGCTGAGAAGAAAGTATCAAATAAAAGAGCACGTCTGAGTGTGATAAGCTTCTACTTTGATGAAAACCTAAAGATGAAATGTTCACTAAGATGAATTACTTATTTTACGCTGAGTTTAAGTCTCTGAGGTTTCATTTTAAATCTGTAACTAATGAAAACAAAATTGTTCCCCAAAGGGAGGGAGATCAATGAAAAAATGAGATGTTTTGAAAAAGCAATGAGTGATTTAGAGTTAATGATGTAAAACATGTCAAACATTAGTAGGATCACCAAAGCACGCGTCCTTAAAGGCTAAGATGCATCAAAAAGACTCAGATACAGACTGGAGACGAGCATCCTCTCACAGAATGTCTCCTCCATGTATCAGAAATTCAGATCAGTCCTCAAAAAAAGCAGCAGTTTCCTTTTTCTAAAATTGTGTGAGGAATAGAAAAACAATTTCTAATTTAACACAGTCCATTGTTCCAGTAAAAAAAAATCCGGATAATGTTTCAGCCTTATAAATTAGAGCACTGAGGATCTGACCCCACTGACCCCTGCAGGTGGCAGAGATGCTCTTTTTAGACGAGAGATCAGCAAAGATTATGAGAAGAGACGACAGAGAGATACTGGCAGATGTTGCAAGTAGGAAAAGTGCAGGTAGCTCACACTTAAACAGAGCATTTGCTGTTATTGTGAGAAAAGACAACAGAGATCATAGAGAGGATCAAAGAATGTTTTTGATAAAACCAGCCTGTGATCTACTCCCGATTACTAACAAACAGGATAATGTTGGAATGGCTTTTACAAAAGTGCCTTTATGGAAGCCAAACCATGCTAAAGTACCCTCTTGGGCGCCAAAATATGTAATTGAGTGCTCTTTTGGGAGTCAAAACATGCTTACGTTTGCCTTTGGGCAAATATACACCTTTTGGGAACCAAAATGTGAAGTCTGTCCTTATTGAATAATAATAATCAGGCTTTAATTCTGGATACAAGATGCAAAAATATGCATCACAAGCCTGTTGTTTGCCTGTTTACCTCCACTGGCATGACATCCACATACTGTATATAGACATTGTATTTCTGCCTTCATTTCAAACTTTATTTTTTAAAACAGTTATCAAGTTGCTACATTAAGAGACACTTCTCATGTCATCTTTTGGTGATGTCACAATTTGCATTCATTTCAGTGAGAAAAAAAACAAGTAGTTCTGGACAATTTCACTCATAATTAAAAACTCGTCGCTAACTTATGCTAAAAACATAACTTTCTGTACAAAGACTGTGTTTAGTTTTTATACTTGTTAGGTCTTACTGATCTGAAACAGGAAGGAGAAATAAAAAATGCACATCAGACAAATGCTCGGGACTTGAGAGGTTGAGTTTATCATGTTTTTAACCAGCTAATGGTGAAGATTATTGTGGTTCGCCAACAAGAGAGGTACTTTAACATGTGTTTGGCTCCCATAAGAGGAAGTTCATGCACATTTTGCCTCCAAAGAAAGCACTTTAACTTGCATTTTGGATCCTGAGTGGGCACTGAAGCACACGTTTTACTCCCAATAGGACACTTTTGTATGTTTTGGTGTTTTTTTCCTGTACTCCATAGCAGGTGGTACTGTATTTCTGCATACCATACATGATTTTTTATTCGTTTTCAGAGGCTAAGTCCTTTTGGTGTAGCTTTTATAACATTTATCATTTTCTTGCAGCAACAGGCAGCTATTTTAAACAACACAGCCCTGATAAAAAGAAGAGTCTGGTAATCACGCCATCAGCAGAGCTCTGGACCAGGAGCTGTCAGGACCTCATACTTTCTCTCCGCTCCGGGTTTAATGAGGCATGTAAGGGTCAAGGTGAGCTGCCCTGACCCGGGTCATGGCTCCTTTAAATGATCTCCCATCCTTCTCTGACTCACTTACTGTGTCACTCAGGTGAACACTCCACAAAGATGAAGCAGCTGAAGAAAACATTAGTAGCGGATCTTTCCTGCGGTTACATTTACAGCCTGTTTGTCCTCCATGTGCTTCCAAGGACTTATCTTTTCACGAGGACGACAGTTCACTTTTTTTCTTCCCCCTGTGGAATAAATCAGAACACCTTCATCTCTTGGTCGCTGTAATCTTTGTGTCTGTTGGCTCTCAGTCCCGGGTTGTAAACGTTGAATTTAATCTCCTCTTAAAGAGTGATATTCCAGCTGTCACACATACTGTTTGCTTTGGAGGATCTGGTGAAGCAGTAGACGTAGGAGGCGTGTTGTTTTGACCCGTGATTGGCTGGAATACAGCCCAGATTTCATGGATCTGTGGTGTCACTGTTCGGTTCTCATCCAGACTCGGTGCTGAAGAGCTTTTAACTCTCAGACATATTACTCACTCACACTTCAACGCTCTGCTCGCTCTACGCCTGCATTTTTATCTCAAACCTGTTTCCTCTCACTGCATTTAATTATTGTTCACATCACGCCTCGCTGCTCCCATGATCCAAGAGTTGAGACTTCATTACTCAGTGGAGTTTATTATCTGCTTAATTATGTTTAACTGTGATATCACTTCAAGCAAGCTAGAGTCGAACTGTCAAATATTTACCATGTATGAAGATAGTATCTGTTTCTATCCATCCGTTTGAAGCTTGGTGATCTCGTACCTTTTTTGACTTTAACCATGAGATAGATTAACTGCTGTTTTATGTAGCAAAATGAGAGTTTGCTTGGTCAGTAAAACACAATAAAACGTGACTTTTTCAAAGACTGTAGAATTTGCAAACCTGTGCGATCATTTAAGATGATGGTTTTTTTTTTATTTGATGCAGGATAACAGACAAAAATGGCTTTTCTCAGGACATCAAACCATTTGGTCAGATTGGAGTGTGGTTGTGACTGAAAAACATAGGATAAAATAATATCTTATAGCAATAGCTTTAGTTTTGTGACTTTCTGATGAGTTTCATGTGCCATTTGTGATACATTAACATTTCTCTGACAGCCCACGTTAAGTGAAAAGACTAAATTTTTAAGCTTTGCCCGATGCATTTATCATGTTTTATCACAAAACTAAGTGTTATTGTTTTCAATTCTTCAAAACTAATGTAAACATTGGAAAATGCAATACAGTCTAGGATAGTGATTCCCAACCTGTGGTCCGTGGCCCTCTGATGGGCCGTGAAGGTATTGCACGTGGGCCACCGAATCCTTTCAAAAATAGTATATAAGGAAGCAAGAAACAAATAAAGAAAGAAAGATATACATATACAGGATAATGTTTTAAATGTTAACTCAGTTGTGAACTTAGTTAGGAAATTAAAAACGTTCAGACATTCATTCATATATAACAAAGTATCCACTAAGGAGGCATGTTAGTTGCCATTAGGTAACATGGCCCGAAACCTAAAAATGACCTATTATGTAATAAAAAAAAAAAACAAAACAGAATGTAATAACTTGTCAAAAATGTAACAAAAGCGCCGAGCCCAAAACGCAACAAAAAGAATGTAATAACTGACTCAAAATGCGACGAATTGTTACTTTGTTTTGGGCTTCGAACCTGTTACATTATTGACAAGTCATTACATTTTGGGTTTTGTTACATAGTTTTTTAATCACAGCACTTTTGTTACTTCATCGACCAGTTATTACATTTCAGGTTTCATTACATTTTGGGTTGTTGTTACGAATTGAACTCATACAAGATGTTTTATATCACTGTCGGAAGTGGGCAGGAAATATTTTAGAGACTTAAAAGTGGAACCACTGGTCTAGGATTCACTGGTTTAATAAAACATTTATTCTTCACCTCATTAACCAGCTCCAACATGAACCTTTCCCTTCCAACACGAGTAATCCAAAGACCTCTGCACCTGCTTTGTTCAGCGTTATTGTTTTATGTTTCTCTTGGTTGTGATTTGACCTGAAATCAATCAGTTTCCAGTTTATTACCTGTGTGTCCAGGAGCTCCCTGATCAGATAAACTAATGTCTGTGAAATATTGCTGGAGAGTTTGCTCGGCTGGAGTTTTTACGATGTGAGCAACACTTCGAAGAATCTGACCTCTGATCCAGGATCTCTGCTCGGACGTTTCTCTTCCTGTTATTGGCTGAGGTTTGGATTGAGCTGTCTGTGGGGAAAACACACTCCAGCCCTAAAACCCAATTTCCTCTAAGAGATCGAGGAGGCTAACATGCTCCGGGGTGAAGCTCTGAACTCCTTTTCTCTTGTCTTTTAATCGCATCAGGCTTTAATTATTTCATGCACTGTGACTCAAACCCTTTTTTCTAACCTTTCATGAAGAGCGGGAGGAGATAAGAGAGCTGTGATCTCTGCTTTGGTCCATGAATGTGACATTTTTAGAGGAGACTCTGAGCTTTATCAGAACACTTGTGGTGATTATTCAAAGTGAGGGGTCACCTCTGAGTGATGGTTTACCTTTACGGCTCCGACACACACATAGAGTGCATGCATTATGGATTATGCACTGAAACTGATCAATACGATGTCTCACTTCAGTATTGATCATAAATGCGGTTCACATTGACCAGGGGGAAGAAACCACAGTATACAGAGGTTTACAGTTTGTTCTGTTAATGACTGAAGGTGCTGCATTCACAAACAGCAGACTCCATGTTCACTCCTACAGGAATTTAGTGTCAATAAAACCTACATGGACAGTTTGATGAATATCAAGTGAATCTTGTAATTTACATTTTCACACCTGTGGTTTTTTTTTTATTTTCCCTCCCCCCTTCAAAATGTTCATGCACACTCCTGCTGTAACCCTAACAGGCCAAATTACACCAATGTTATTCCCACTCTCAGAAAACAGCTCCAGTCTGAGCTTCGTCTCCAACACTCACAGAACATCCTCCCTCAGCCTCAGAAACAAAGACTCTTCTGTGCTGACTTTATTTAGCCAGCACACTCTCTGCCAAACAAAGCTCTGAGAAAATTAACTCCGAACACCGGAACATGTTTTGTTGAGCAAACCAACTTCTAAGTTTGTAATAAAACACTTGAAGCATCGACTGATTTGACACGGAGTAACAAGCACAGCTGGAACAATAACAGGTCACTTCCAAGAATTTAGAAAATGAGAAAAAGATTACCAGTCCAAAAAAAGTATCTCCCCACATCAGACAAACTGAAACCACTTTTTTTTCTAAGATTTAGAAGAGTTTTCATGAACAGATTTTCTTCCATCTCAAAGTCTTGCTTTCATTTTAAAGTTTACGACTGAGGAAATCTGTAGAGTTTATGATCAGAGGAGATGAAGTGAATTCTGATTATTTTTGACAGCAGAGTTCAAACTAAATGCCATGGTTCACTTTCCTCTGTTGTGTGTGGATTCAGAGAGATGCTTTTCGAGCCAGAGCTAAAGGAAAACACATTCTGTGAAGGAATTCACATTTTTACAAGCGTGGGTTAACCTCTGTGAAAGTCCGACAGCAGAGCAAGGACATCTGCACTGCATGTGTGTCTCTGCTTTAACGGCAATGATAGAAACATTTCAATGCTCAAAAGTGAGACAAATGCACAACCTGCAGATCAGGAGGTGAGATCAGCGACGGCACTTCCTGACCGAATCATTCAGCCCTGATCGGAGCTGAAGAATAAATCTCTGCTGCTGAGAGCTGAGCTTAATGCAGAACAGCTAATGACCTGTAGCCTGCCAGTTATCATTCAGCTACTTAATGTCTGTCTGAGCTCTATCATCTCTGCTCAAAGACTTCTGCAGGAACCATTCACAGACATGACAGCAGCCTCTTAAGCTCTGCTCAAGTGGAAAAATGCACTTCAAGTTTTTCGCCGCCGCAAGTAAAAACCTCAAGTCTTTTTTGAATAAGATGCCACAGATGAGCTTGACTCACCTGTCTTCGGGCAGTTTGGCTCATTGTTTTTCTGCAGCGCCTCTCGAGCTCCACCAGGTTGAATGGGGAGCGTCGGCGCACGGACATATTTCCAGAAATGTCACTAAAAGACATTCACAGTCGTCCTGAAGCCACTAATTAAGCCACTTATTTCTTTCCATCTATTCTGACAAGTCTCCAAGTTGCTTTTATTGTTTTTTTTTATGGTTTTATGAATTATGGTTTGCCTATGGTATATATCTGCTTGGCTGCTCTTTTATTTGTTTTCCAGACTGCTCTTCATTTGTACCTGTTTTTATTGCTTATTGAGAAGCACTTTGTTACCTGTATTGAAAAGTGCTTCATGAATAAACTATTATTATAGAGCCCTAGATGACGACTGAGCAGGATTGCACCTGTAAAATTAACACTCCATTTTTTTTTTCAGAAAGAATCCAGAAACTCTACCTTTAACAATTCCCTCATCGACTCTTTACATTTTCTCGAAGAAACTGGAGTATTCTGTCCAAGCTCGATAAATGACAGTTTTACAAGGAATTTCTGACTCATGATTTTCCACTTGAAGTAGCGCTAGCTTGGTGTTATTCTATATGAGAAATTGAATTGATATGCTCGTGGTTAGCATCATTGACTGTATATAGAATGGACAGCGTGCTTCCGCCTGTCACCGTTCTACGATTTTGGAGCCAAAAAACCCCGTTTCTCTAGCCGCCATTGTGCAGCCAGAGTCTGCGCAGTAGAGAATTTCTGGTGGAGCCAAGTAAATAAGAGAAATAAAAATATTTATTTCTTCTTCTTCAGAAGGTTTAGTCTCCTTTTGGCTCTTTCCTGAAGTTTCTTATATCCCCGATAAAAACTACTCACAGACGGCAGCTGTCAACTATCGTAAAACGAAACTTATATTGCGGTTTTTAACGTCCAATAACTAATGAGAAACTAACTGCTCAGAAAAAAAAACACCTGAACACCATGCAGCCAGATGACATCGTCATACTACCTTAGCGTAAGGATGAGAGAAACGTTTCTACCAGGTATCGTGATTTTTTAAAGTTTTCCCGACTCATATCTGGAATACATGGGGAGGCGGGGCTTATGACCTATACTGCAGCCAGACACCAGGGGGCGGGGCTTATGACCTATACTGCAGCCAGACACCAGGGGGCGGAGCATCTGCTGGAGGCTTCAGTTTGAGCCGAACATCATTACGTCCACTCATTATACAGTCTATGGTTAGCATACATTGATATAACTTTTGAATTCCAACTTTCATTACAGGAAATATCACTGACTTTTTGTGAACAATATTTTTTTTTAAAAAATGTCACAATTCAAAATAACTTTTGGAAACAGAAAATTAACAGGAGGAACTGATTAGAGAATCAATAAAGAATCGAATTCAACTGATTATTGCATTGGTATCAATATGATTTTATCAATCCTCATCCCTAGAGTAAACTAAAAAGTTTTTTTTAAATGCATATTCAACCTTGTAAAGTGTTTTAATATCAGGCTGTTGAACTTACAACAAAGACCTGGAATTTGTGAAGCAACTATTTTCCTCTGCGCTATGTTTCTGTCAATTACCTGCAGCTGGTTTTCATTTAAAAACAAGTAAAGATCTGTCTTTTATTGTCTTTTCTTACTGTCACATAAATACAGCCAATTTAGCATATTCCATTTAAAACATCTGAAAACATTTATGTGGAAGGGTTTTGATGAACTGGTGAGATTTGTTTTCTTTTCATGCCAGATTAAAAATGATTGAAGTTTTAGTTGTGATTAAAAGCTGATTGGACAGTTTCTTATGTGATGTCCCTTCTCTTCAGGGAGAGAACAAAAGATGAAATAGTTTTGTACTTTTCCTGCCCCTGTGATTTGTTTATGTTTTGTTCCTTGAGGTCACTTTGAGAGATAAAAAAAGCGACTTTTGGAAGAACCAGCGTGTCCCATTAAAGATATTAGTGTGGAAGAGTGCAAAAACACACCATGCATGAAAACCAGCTGGAGTGTGTGTGTGTGTGTGTGTGTGTGTGTGTGTGTGTGTGTGTCTTTGTGTTTGATTTTATGCTCCTTAAACCATGAGTCGCCCCCTGCTGTGTCTTCCCTCTTCCTCACAGCAGAGTCTCTCTGTTAATTAGATGATGCAGTGTTACAGCCAGTGTGTTCGTATGTATGTGTGTTTACGTTCTGCCTCTGTTATTGTCGCGTTACACCAGAGGAATGAAATCCCTGTGTGCCGGCAGAATAAATGACATTTACATTTTTATCATTAAGGCAGCAGCTGGAAGCGTGGACTGTGAGTGTGTCTCATAAAAAGCAGCAGAGGAAGCTGTTAAAGTGTGACCTTGCTTCCTTCCTGCTTTTCTTTGCTCTCATCAGCCTGGACAGTATCTGCAATGTTCCTCATGGACGCGGGGTCAAAGGTTACACCACCAGGTACATCACTTTCTACCTTACATTATCAGCTTTTTCTTTCTCTGTAAATGCTTAATGCTTCACTGCAGCATGTTAACATAAATGCATTTCAAGGTTTTTACCTCTGTCAGCAGGTGGAGGCTGCTTTTGTCTTAATGATGGAGGCAGGAGATGGATCACCTCCAGGGACTCCGAGTAACGGTTTCTCAAAGACCATTTAACGTTATATAAAGCTGCTCCTGCTGTATCTGGCTGCGTTAAAACACTGATGGAGGGAGATGAATCATGACAGGCCATGACTCAGCGCTGAAAACGAACATCATTTACAGTCTTTATCGCCTCGCAGCAGGACTCTCCATTAGGTAAAAGTAAATGTGTGCAGATAAGCACAAAATATGAGTTATGCATTATTCAACGCAGAAGTATTAATATAGGGTCTGAATAAATATTATCCTGCTCTCACTGACAACTGGAACTCCTGGTGTGTGAGTGTGTGAGTGTGTGTGTGTGTGTGTGTGTGTGTGTGTGTGTGTGTGTGTGTGTGTGTGTGCTGAATGCAAACTCAAGCTGATCACATATGGAGGTCTATTCATGAAAAATGCCATGAGACTACATGTATGCATACCTAACATTATAACTTCATACTGGGCCTGTGCAGCACACCAGTATGAACCGAAAAAAACTGTTTTATTTCCGCTATGATACGAATTTTTCATATGCTGCTATACCCGTGAGTAGACTAAACAACGTTCGTAACGTGCAGCAGGAAAGTGTCTCAGACCCATTTCACAGCTGCACACCAACACCACAGTGTGTGCACAGTAGAGTTATACCAGTATCAGAAATCACTTCAATACTGCTGAAACTGCTTGCATCAGCACTGATAACTACTGGAGTAAAACGTTAAATTATAAATCTAAGGTCTAGCTCCATTAAACTCTATCACAGTTCTTCTTCTCTGCCCTTAAAACAGGGCAGTGGGCTGGCCCTGACCATCGACTTCTGCATGATGATTGGATGATCTGTTTGAGGCTGAATGCTTTTTTGATTGACAGCGAAATGAGCGAATCAGTGATCTTTAAGTATAAACATCCACCGGAGCATTTTCCGAGTGTTTTATTCCTGTTCCAAACTAATCCAGAGACCTTACTGATCCCAAGCGACTTTGTCTTTGTTAAAAACGATTAGAAAAGGGAAGGAGTGTAGAATTTACATAGAAATAAACAAACACATTTATGATTTAGGCCAGAAAAAAATGAGCTCAGTGAAAGAGCAGCAGCCGTCACTGGTAGGAGTCTACGCTGCAGACTGCAACTCTCCTCGGTAAGAAAGTGTAGACGGACTTGTATGAAAAATAGCTTTAACTATCATGTAGCCAGCTAAACTTTGTCTATACACCTGTGTGCAGGTTTCTAGAATCAAGAACAATAACATTGCGTGGACGGTAAAAGCGTACTTGAGTTTAAAAGAGTAATTGTTTGTTTACTGCAGTCACTTGGCATGTTTTTTGTTCACATAAAAAAGGATGTTTTTTATATCAGTGCTCTGCCCGGTATTTGTTTTAATAGAGAAACTTCTGTACCATGCACAAAATGCACTTTTCTTTTTGAGGAAGCGAGACAGCTTTGGTATTGTGACGTCATAAGGGCCAATGAATAGGTCCGCTCCATAATCTGATTAGTCGACTAAACGTTAAGATAGTCGATAGATTAATCGACGATTGAAATAGTCATTAGTTGCAGCCCTAGTATTATTACTAGTCTCAATAGAAAAAAAGTATGAATTATACAGAAAAATACCATGAAACAATGTTATGTGAAAATTTTCTCATAACCCCTAGCCTTACTTCATACAAAACATCACAAGCAGCACAGCATGTATAAAATAATTATAGAATAGTGAAATGTAATCCAACTCTAAAGTGAGATTTAGGTCTCGAGGAGGATAAAACTTTAACCACAGGAAGAGATCACATACATTTTCTAACAGCTCTCATCTATAATTTACTGCTCTCCTTGAACAGACAGATTTAGCGTTTCTCCTCATGAGTTGTGGCAGAATCCCCTCCAGGTTTATATTTAGCTCCATCCTCAAACTCTCCTCCACATCCAGAGCAGCAGGTCGTCTGCCGGCTGACGGCGCCGTCGTCTGAGAGGCTCAGTGGGAAACGGGGAGACGTGTTTACCTCCTCGCAGGAGCTCGTCATCATCTGTCATTACCTCGGGACGACTGCAGGATAATTTCTACAAACAGCTTCAGCTCGATGTCTGATCACGGAAGTGTGACGACGACCGCTGCTCGCTCCAGATACAAGGTTAAACAACTTCCTGCAGAAGGTGCTGAGGTTTGTTTGAATCAAGAGCAGTCAAACCAACAAGTCCAGAAAACCCAAATGTCAGAGCCAACTTTTTCTTCCGACTCCTGTTTCTAACTGAGCTGAGATCAGACTCTCACCTGCTCAGAGCTGTGAGGGGAACAAAAGCAGACAGAGCTGATTTTGTGGACACAGCGGGAAATCGAGCACAATTAACGACACTGTTTATTAAACAATGTCTGAAAATCAACCCCCCACTGGAGCAAATGGCACAGACCATGTAACTACAGAGTGGACACAGTGTGACAAAGGGTCAAGTGCTGCATGAGTGGAAAAGTGGAATTAACCGCTGTACTTTAGAGGTCAAAGCATGAATGTAATTATTATACTATCGTGTATTAATGGTGCATTATTCTTTAAAGAGTCTGAATTACTCAATCAATTCAAGAGCAGCGACTAACACTGCAATTGTCCAAAGTAATTTTTTTGTAAATGTATGAGTCAAACGATCATTGACTCACTTGTTTGAGCTTTTGTATCAAAGTGTGGTTTGCTTAATGCAGTGTTTCTCAACTGGTGGATTGCAACCTGCAGACTTTTCCACAGGGTGAAAAAAAAGTGTTAGTTTCTGATCGAAATTCTCATGCTTTTATTTTGAAGGGTGGCAAAAAAGCCTTGGTCCACGCCAAAATAAGAAAAGCAAAATAATAAAGTTGCATGTTTTTGATTGCCTGACATCTAACTAATTGGCGTGCTTAGCAAAAAAAGCAAACAAAAAACAACCAACCAAGGGACGTGTGAAAAAAAAAGGCTAAAAAATTTTTAGATAAAAATGAAATTAATGGGGTGAAAGTAAAAAAAAATAATTCTCAAATTTCAACTTTTTATCACAAAACTTAAATTTTTAATCCCCAAATTTTTAGTCGCTGTCTCAAAATTTGGACTTTTTATCTCAAAACTACAACTTTTTCTCTTGAAAATTAGACTATTGAACTCAGAACACTGACTCTGTATTTTGAAAATGTAACTTTGTATCTCACATTTTCAATCTTTAATCCCAAATTTTGACTTTTTATATCTCTAAATTTTGACTAATATAGGTAAAAAAAAATTCCATCAAAGTCAAGTTTTCATTTTTAGTTTTTTTTTTTTTGTTGGTTTTTAAAGTTAAACAAAAGCAACCAACTGATGAATGTGTGAACCAAAGATGACCCAACTCAAACGGCCAGTGGAACCAAACTGGAAAATAATATGTACCACACCCTGTAGATGTTCGGATCCCGGACGAGCCCCCACCCAAAAGGTGACCTTGTGAGGCTGACAACAATCCACAAAAGATTCACGTAAAACTATTTAAAAAAAATGCCTTAAAAGGTTGTTGAAATAGAGTTAAAGTGCATAAACTAATAAACACAACTAAAGCTGAACTCAGGTGTGAAATATTGTCAATTAGAGAAAAGCAGGAAACAGATACCGCTGTAACAACACCAACAAAGAAATTGCTCGTATTTTCTCTCCAGATGCTGACAAAACAGAGAAACATGACACATCTACAGTTAAGTCACACACACACACACACATTTCACACATCTGTGCAGTGATGCTGATGCTGCTGTGTCATCATCCACCTGCAGAAACTGCTCACTCTAAATATGAGGTGTAAAATCCTCCAGCACATGAGCTGAGAAGACCCCTCACAGTAACTGGAGCTCATGTGTTACCTCACAGAGCACAGGGACCCCCCTCCCTCCCTCAGGGGGGACCAGGACTAAAACCCTTAATCCCTGACTTCATTCATGGAAGCTCAGGTGAGCTCAGCTGGGTTTTTAAATGTCATCAGTGTGGGAGTTTATCCTGCTTCAGTTTAACAGCAGGAACACATGAAGTCAAACCAGGCAGCTGAAAAACCATTTAACAAACTGTCAACAAACAGGAAACAGTGCCAAAACCACAGAGGAATGATTCGTGTTCTTTTAGAGATAATAAACTGTGAAACGACGCACACTACAGGTAGATTAAAACTTTGAATTTATGTCCATAATCAGTGCTTTGGGTGTTAAATGAAGGTGTTTCACTCACAACTAGGGCTGAGGAATTAATGGCAAATAGGATTAAATTGAAGTATGATAAGATAAACAAGCTATGTAGAAAAAGCAAAGCAAAAATGTCAAAAAGGGGCAATAAGTATGAGTTTAAGGTGGCAAAAATGGTCAAAAAGTAAGAAAAATATGGTAAAAAATGGTAAGAAAACTTGAAAAAAAGTCAGAAAGTAGCAAAATATGTCCAAAGTGTCCAAAAAAAGGAGTAAAAGTTACTTAAATGTATATAAGTCAATTTCTGTCAAAATAATGTCAAATAAATAAGTCAAATAAATGCAATACGAAAGTCAGTTTCAGCTTTTTATCCCAAAATGTTGACTTTGTCATCTCAATATCTCAAAATTTTACTCCCTGGTTTTGACCTCTTTTCCTAAAATATTTGTCTTTTTTCCCAAACTTCTGATAATATCATAAAATTTGACTTAATCATCTCAGAATTTTGACTTTGTTTCTCATAAAGCTGAACTTTCATCTCCTAATTTTGACTTTTTGTGTCTGAATTTCAAGTATTATCTCAAATGTTTTGGGAATTCAATAAAAAGTTAAACCATTTTATAATCTAAAATTTTGATGTTTTATTCTCATAATTGTGGTGTTTTAATACCCAAATTTTTGCTTTATATGGGCCAAAATAGTCTACAAAGCCAAGTTGTCATTGTTATTGTTTTAACTGGCGAAAAAGGGCTTCCATAAATTTGCAACAAGCTGTCGTGATCAGAAAGACATAAATAAATAAAAAAGTTATTGGTTGTTGTCATGAATGAATAATGAATGTCAATATTCATTTTCAAAAATGGGTTTAACAACACAGGAGATGACGAATCCAACAATAACTGCACAATAAATCTCAATCAGGAGAAACAATCGCAATTCTATATTTTTGCAAATTGTTCAGCCAACACCACACAGTTGAGACAGAATTACAAAGTTTCTAACTAAGTTTTTTATACTGACTGAGCCCAACTGAGACATTGATATCAACTTGATAAAAACATCTTCATTAGTTTACAACCACAAGCAATTTAAGTTACAAACTGTGAAGATGGTTTTCCCCTCTTTGTCACTTTGTTGAACTGAAGACCCGTCTCTCACTCATTCATTCATTCATTCATTCATTCATTCATTCATCCATTCATCAGGTGCCTCTCAGTCAAACATGAGGAGCCTCAGCAGCTGCACAGACACAGAGCTCACCTCCTCCTGCTGCTCGCTGCTCCTCTCCCCCGGGTTTTGTCTCTGTTTTACAGCGACTCTGCTCTGGAACAAACGCTGGTTTTATCCTGAAAAGATTCATGATTCACTTCACAGCTCAGCATCAGCAGAGAACGCTCAAAGCTGCCGTTTCCCTGTGAGTCTGTCTCTGTTTGTCTCCTGTTTTTCTCCTGTCTGTGCTGCGCTGAGCGTCACAGGAGGAGGAGGAGGTTTCTCTGAGATCAGCACCTCCTCTAAGATGTGACTGAGTGACTGCTGAGAGCGGCTGCTGGCACACCGTGCTGCCACTTTGCCCTGATTCCTCCTCTTCTTCACATTTGATTGGTTTATAGGAGCTCTACAGCTCCTCCACCCGTCACTACCAGCAAATACATGACAGCTATGATGGAGGCATCTGCAAAACTAACTTAGGGGAGAGTGTGGAAAGATGAACCAGTGGGTAATTCATATCTAAGAAATGTTCACTTGTCGTCATGTGACCACAAATTCTGCATGTAGGCTCCATTTTGCTATTTATGACAACTGATTCTAAAATTTAAAAGCTAGACTGGATATTCAATGCAGATATCTGTAATTCCAATTCAAGATATCTCTAAATATAATTTGACTGAGCAGAATAAGAATCACAGATATTTCTTACTCACCTCAATGAAAGATATCTTCAATTCCTTTTTCAGATATCCCAAATATGCATTTCAGTTGTCGACAATTCATTTGAGATATCCTCAATTCACATATTGGATATCCTAAATGACGTAGTAGATATCTTAACCTTCCTGTTATGTTCTGGGTCAAATTGACCCGGATTGAATTTAGAATATCTAGGGAAAAAAGTAAAACGTTTTTTTTTCAATATGATACTTTCTACTTTCTGCTTGGCTTATTTAGTGAACAATGCCCAGTAAAAATGACCTTGTTGAATATTTTATATTATAAGAATATTTCTTTACACACGCACACACACACAAACCAAAACCAAAAAAAAATCAATTTTTTTAGCCTGTTTAAGTAATTTTCCTTATAATCCAGCTTCAATGTACAGAAGCCCTTAAGGCCATGATTGTCTACAATAACTTTGCTACATTTGCTTGAGATTACCATTTAATTTCAGCTGCTAATTTCAGAAAACGAAGCTTCTTTTATAACAAGTGTTACACTCCTGTATTTAGGGTGATAAATGATCACAAGAGTTATTTGTTGGTTTAAACTTGTACTGGAGTTATTTGCTTAAAAATACAACAATTTACAGAACAGCATAAATCACGGTCCATGGAAAAGCAAATCATGAGCAGAAATTTAGTTTTTAGCACCCAAACACATCCGCACATTACGAGAAAAAAATCCCATCATCACTCATCTAAAACTTATTCAATTTTTCACTTTTATATTACAAATGAACTGACTCACATACTGATATTTAGGGGATAATTAATGACGAGTGATTTGTTGATTTTCCTCGATGTAAAATGTTACAGGTATGAGATAAAAACACAAATTTCCCCTCACATGCAGAGCCAAAAGCAATCAATCCCAGATCAAACAGATCAGAAGCCAACTAAAACAATCACAGATCGTTGTATTTATGAAACAAGGTAAACGACATTTTAACATGTGACACACAGCGTAATATCCCTTTATCAGCTGTCTGTAGAAACTATGTGATAATGATAGTTATTTATTACATTTTCACACTTAAAAGACAATATTGACGACTATGAATTACGTGTATATCATATTCCCACAAGTGCAAATCTTTCACTTGTCACAGGTTTAGTTTAAGTCTCAAAATAATCTAACAAACATCAGCACAGTCAGATTTATGAAGTCCAGTGGGACAACATTTCCAAAAATTTCTGGATGGTTGTCAGAGTTAGTCCTGCTTTCTAAATTGTTGTCATGGCGAGAGTGATTCTCACATCAGCACCAAAAACCACAGTAAGATGTGAAAACATGATCAGAAAAAAAAGACGATTGTTGAAACATTGTAAGAAAATTCGGTGGTTCTTTTTTTTCCCCCATTCAAGCTCCACCGTTGCCTTTAAAGCCATTAATTGTCGATCAATATGTCAAGACACTCAAGTCTCTCTGGATAGTTGCAATTAGAAAACAATGCCCAGAAAAAGCCATTATAAGTCCCAAGCTATCAGCAAGAACAACAACAGAGAGAATAATTGCGTATTGACAGAAGAGTGTGGAAAACAAAGACTCGTACGTCCTGGTGTGAGGTTAGGGGAGTCAGTAGAGGTCCGAGAATAATACGACAAATGACTGGTTTATTAACCCCGACTCGAAATATTTTTGTTTGTTAAATCCCTCCCTTTGTATTTTAAGTTGTACGAACGTATTTTTCTTTACTACAAAGGACTCTAATGCGTCGATTATACTTCGGACTTTCTCGCCGAGGGTGGCTAACGGAGGTGAATTTACGGCTTTTTCACACAACGTGGAGGCTGAGACGCTTCTTTGGGTGTTAACTGAAACTAAATGGCTTGTTCAGACTTAATCACCAGATTTATCATGGTCTCTGCTCCACAAGCTGTAAAAATACAGCGATGTACTACGACCACTTCAATACACCAATTAGGCCTGAGGAACATTTGAAGCCTAATTTAGCTGTTTACTTGTTGTTAGGCCACAGTGGGTCACATCTTGTTGAGGCTGCTTTAAGTGTTAATCTTGGATAATCAAAAGAAATGTGAGTGTGATACAAAACTAGAAAGAGCTCTTTCCTGTAGAGACAGACATTGATATGTAGGATTATATTCAATTTAATACACTATAAAGGCAAGATACTAAGTGTTCAACTTTGTTTTTTTTTTGTAAGTATTCACTCATTTGGAATTTGATGCCACAACACGTTTCTAAAAAGCTGGTTCAGGGTCAACCAAAGACTGAGAAAGTTGCTGATGCTGAAAAAACAGCTGTTTGGATCATTCCACAGGTTCATTAGAAAAAGGTGACTTTCATGATTGGGTATAAAAGGAGCATCCCCAAAAGGCTCAGTCCTTCACCACTTTGTCAACAACTGCGTGAGCAAATAGTCCAACAGTTTAAGAACAATGTTTCTCAACTTTGTCCAACTGCAGGAATTGATGGATTTCATCATCTACAGACCATAATATCATCAAAAGATTCAGAGAATCTGGAGAAATCTCTGCACATAAGCAGCAAGGCCCAAAACCAACATTGAATGGCCGTGACCTTTGACCCCTCAGGCGGCGCTGCATTAAAAACCCACATCATTGTGTAAAGGATATTAGCACGTGGGCTCAGGAACACTTCAGAAAACCATTGTCAGTTAACACAGTTCATCACTACATCTACAAGTGACAGTTCAAACTCTACCATGCAAAGACAAAGTCAGACATCAACAACACACACAAACGCCGCCGCCGGCTTCTCTGGGCCCGAGCTCATCTGAGACGGACTGAGGCAAATGTCTGCTGTGGTCTGACAAATCCACATTTAAACTCTTTTTGGGAATCATGGACGTGGTGTCCTCCGGGCCAAAGAGGAAAAGGACAATCAGGATTGTTCTCAGTGAAGCAAAGTTCAAAAGCAGCATCTGTGATGGTATGGGGGTGTGTTAGTGCCCATGGCATCATGGGTAACTTGCACACATGTGAGAGTGCGGCTACTAGACTGATCTGCCTGCAGTCCACACCTGCCTTTCATTGAAAATGTGTGGAACATTATGAAGCCCAAAATAAAACAATGGACTGTTGATCAACTGAAGTTGTTCATCAACAAGAATGTGAAAGAATTTCAGCTCCAAACTTCAACAATTAGTGTCCTTAGAAAGATGATGTAACACACCTGGCTTATTTGGGGCAGGTGTTATAAAACAGAACTTCACCCTTAAGTCTGGTTCATTTGGACATATGTGAACTTAGCAATTGCACTCAGATAGAAACAAAATAAGCAGGTTTCGATCACGAAAATAGTTCTTTTTTTTCCATTCGAGCCCTCCCTCTAATGTGTAGTTTCGACCCTTTTGGTGACTTCTGGATGATATGTGATCTTTCTGTCTCTAAAATCACCAATGACCCCCTGAGAAATGTCTCCCACTGTGAAACCTGCCATGGCACCTGTCGCTAATTGTTCACTGTTTGTCTGAGTTTTTTATGACTATGAATCATCCAACATGCTCCCTGACTCTGTTGCTCTGCAGGTTTTGGGACCAAGAGTCGGCTGAGGTCTTGTGCCTGCAGACAGCAGAGGCCATCTGTTGTGTGTATGTTGTTTTTTTTTTTTTCTTTTTGTGCTCTGCCACTAAAGTGCTGCCAGAACACCCAAGGGTCCCCATGTGCACCATGCTGCACCTGGGGACCGGCTCACTGAAGCACCTTTATTCTCTACTGGCCCTGTCGGGGACGCCTGTAGTCTGCCAGAGCTCAGAAACAAAAGCAGCCGTGTTTGAAAAGAGCTTTGTTGTGGAGGGAACGTTACACAACCTCCACATTAACCTTAATTGGACAGGCTTCACGGAGCAGAGAAAAACTTTGAGCCCTGAGACAGAACTGTTGAAAAAGGAAAAGCAATATCAGGCTTAGTTCATTGAATAGTACAGTACGAATATTCCTGTTGAGGAACATCTTAATAAACTCGGGTACAGGTGCAACGCATTGAAAAGGTAAAACAAGGTCAACTTCCTTTAAAACTGCTTCCAATATGAATGTGAATATCAACATTAGGGCTCCCAACTCGCCAAAGCAGGGAGCTCACAGTATTTATATTAAATCTTTTCTCTTTTACTCCAATTAAGAAATGGTAAAGCATGAGAAAATTACTGCTTTAGCAGAATTTCCAGCAGCTCAAACATGACTTCTTCCATTACAGAAAGTTCAACAGTAAAGTCTCTATTGTTCTGCTTTAACCAAAATTTTCGAGCATTGAATTTGTTTGAAGTTGTGATGAAACATGCAACAAAATTCAGTCACTTAAATGTATGCCATTACTTATAGCTACAGGCCTGAATTTTTTGTGCATAACTATGAATGTGAATCTCCCTCAGGATCAATAGAGCATCTATGTATCTATGTATCTGTGTCTATGTATTATTTTATTCTGTCTATTTGTTAAAAAGGCTCGTTGATTGTGTTCTTCTTTTATTCTCTTTTTTATTGTATACTTGTATATATTTATATTTATTATTCTCATTTCTATGATTGGGCTTGCTCCGGGACCAGGGTAACCTAATTTCGTCCCACCCATGTTTTACGTGGGTTGAATGACAATAAAACTCCTTGAATCCTTGAATCTATGTATCTATGTATCCATCTATCTATCTCCATGAGTGAATTCTGAACATAAAGAGGTTTTTTTTGTTTATTTTTGTGTTTCCATTACCGGTTTTTATCACAATATTTAAGTTTTGTGTAATTCTGAAACACAACTATAGAGAGGTATTGTTTGTTTTAGAGTGTTTTACAAACTGAAAACTTCTCATAGGAGCTTTATAGGGATGAAATATATATCGTTATTGTATCGGTATCTAGGTATGAAAATTCAAGATATTAATGACCTAATATTGAAGATATCAATGATGTAGATTTCCCCAGCTCCCCCTGCATGTAAAGCTCAGACAGTTACATGATTATTGGTGACTTTCTATTAATGTTGATGACTGATAGTGAGCTCTAATCAATTAACCGTACTTTCCACATCCTGTGATATTATGATGCGTTTATTTTTCTGAAAAATGCTCCCAGAATTATATTATATTGTATCGATATTGCGATATCTGGCATTAATATCCAGATATAACATTTTGTACATATCATTCAGCCCTTTAACTAAAAAGCTGAATTCGTGGCCTGGTGTTGCACAGATTCTTGAACCCACACAGAAACAGAGTCTGATTCATTCTCCGTGTGTTTTCTCAGTCTTGGAAAAGTTAGTGAATGTCAACAGCTCTTACTGTCGCTTTGACAGATTGTGGAAACGCACAGCTCTGGCTGCAGAGTGTAAACATGAGATGAATCATTTCTGTCAACAGACAAAACAAGCAAACAGGGCAGGAAATGAGACTGTCTGCTGCTCTGCTTCTAAACAAGCTTTTACCTCTGAGTGTGTAACCAGTGAGGGGGTTTGTAACCAGAAGTTTGTAAAGTTTCACACACACCTGGTGAGTGGTGAGCAAACACTGAACAGGATCATTCATGTTGAACAGCCAGTTCCCTCTGCTGTGGATTATAGTTTCCAAACATCATGATTTTTGTTCTGCTATTTCTTGGCTTCCTAACCAGGACTGAACAGGTCAGATTGGACCAGATTGATTTACGGCACGCCGAAGTCTCGATGACAACAACACACCAGGTGACAAAGTTAAGCTGTGGGAAAAGAAACCTGTGTTTTTCTCTATTGAAAATGTTTCTGCAGTATTTTAGTAGTTGTAGTGGAAGCAGGAGCTGGACTGTCTGACAGAAAAGGGACAGAAGAGCAGAAGAAATATAAACAGGAGAGAGAAAGAGCAAAAAGTAAAAACCTGATGTGATGGCTAAAACACGGACCAAAGTCTAAAACAACAGCTGAACCTTAAAATGCCAGATAAAAGCTAAAACACAGACTAAAGGCTAAAACACTGACTAAAAGCTAAAACACAGACTAAAAGCTCGAACACAGACTTAAGGCTAAAACAAAAACTGAAAGCTAAAACACAGACTAAAGGCTAAAACACAAACTGAAAGCTTTTACACAGGATATAGGCTAAAATGCAAGCTTAAGGCTCAAACATAAATGGAAAAGCTTTTACATCGGCCAAAGGCTAAAACCTGTCTGAAGGGTTAAATGCGAGCTTAAGCTAAAACTCCAGCTAAGGGCTAAAACACAGACTAAAGGCTAAAACCCTGACTAAGGCTAAAACACAAACTGAAAGCTAAAACACTGACTAAAGGCTAAAACAAAAACTGAAAGCTAAAACACTGACTAAAGGCTAAAACACAGACTAAAGGCTAAAACACTGACTAAAGGTTAAAACACTGACTAAAGGCAAAAAAAAAACAAAAAAACCCTGAAAGCTCAAACACAGACTAAAGGCTTAAACACAAACTGAAAGTTATAACACTGGATGTAGGCTAAAATGCAAACTTAATGCTCAAACATAAACGGAAAGCTTTTACACGGGCCAAAGGCTAAAACCTGGGCTGAAGGGTTAAATGCCAGCTTAAGCTAAAACTCCAGCTAAGGGCTGAAACACAGACTACAGGCCAAAACACAAACTGAAAGCTAAAATACTGACTAAATGTTAAAACAAAAACTGAAAGCCATAACATGGGATGTAGGATAAAATGCAAGCTTAAGGCTCAAACATAAACTGAAAGCTTTTACACGGGCCAAAGGCTAAAACCTGGGCTGAAGGGTTAAATGCCAGCTTAAAGCTTAAACGCAAACTAAAGGTTAAAACACGGACTAAAGGCTAAAAGTTCTCTTGAATAAAGAATAGTAGTGCTGACAGTAAGATCTGATCAATCTTTCAGAACAAATACACGTGCCATTTCTTGCAACAGTTTGCGCTAGTCCTCCAGCCAGAGGGGGGCGATGGAGTCAAGATTCTGCTCAAATACACTTAAATCTAAAACGGTTTCCAAAACTTCCTGTAAACTCAAGCAAAAATGCAAAAATGTTGACTTAACTAGACACAATATCATTTAAGATAAATAGTTTAGGTCCCATCACTGACTTCTATGGGACACCATACACAATATCCACAGCAGTGTCCAATCTTCAAACATCGTTGCCTTTTTCCTAAATAATGAAAACATAATGAATTAATCCCCTTCACTGATTCGAACTTGCTGATTTGGGAAACTATTCATATTTTGTGTCCTTTAATGGTAAACTTCTGGCCTTGGACTCAGGTTTTAGACCTTTCACACTCAAACCGAACAGTAAAGACATCACCAGTCTCTCTGACAGCAGCTCCTGTGGCTGAAAGTGTGTTTCTGCTCCAGCTTTCATCAGTGTGAGTGTGTTGTTTGAAGCCTGGGAAACAACACTTTCATCCAGAGTCCACGATGCAGCTCCACTCAACCCATTTATTCTCTGGAGGAACGAAAATGAAAACAACCCCAGTGTTGTTTGCTCTCAGAGCCTCCATGAACACTCAGCTCAGTATTTTGTTCCCCAGAGGGGTTTTGGTAAAATTTCATCTGGGAGAGAAAGAAAAACAATAACTTAAGGTGGAAGTACAGAAGACAGCCTCAACGATGGTGTTTATTCTGAAACAAACTGAAATATACGTGTAATAACGAGTCAAACACAAGTTGAGGATATTTTTACAGCCTTTGGCGTCTGATGACTACTGTGGGAAATAAAACGTATTAATCTGCCATGTTTTACTAATGTAGTCCTGAAGTTATCAAACCCTCAGGCGACTTCTTCCCACGTGAGAAAGAAAAATAACTTTATAGGCTCAACATGATGTCAATTAGATGGACAACAGTTAATCAATGAACAAAAAAGTTTAAAAAGCAACTTTCATTTAACCCTCCTGTTGACTTCAGGTCAACTGAACCCATTTTTGAAAGTGATTTTAGAATTTAGAATTGATTGAAAATATCAAGAATGGTTCCATGCCTCACTCTTTACATGTAAAATTGGTTATAACTATTATTGTGAAATCATGAGTGTTTTATCTAGATTTATAGTATCTTCCTGCCATTATTTTTTTATTTGCATTTTTTAAGGATATAAACAGTGAGTTTCTTGAGAGTTAGTCAAACATAATAAAAGGAACAATACAAACGAGAAAAAAAATATTTCAAAGAATCAACACACGCATAAGTAGAGGGGGAAAAAAGTACAAAAAACTGATGATAACGATAATGAAAATAAAAGGCTTCAATAAGACAGCATGTTCATTTCATTTCAAAACTTTCACCAACTTCTTGCAGTTCCAAATTTCAAAGTTAGATATTGAACATTGACTCTTTTTCCTCTTTTAAAGAAAAATCTTTATCAATGTGCTTTTATTGGAGATTTTTGCTGAGCATGAATTGTGCTATTTTTCCTTTGACGGTTTCATGGGCAGGGTTTTAAATCATCTCTCTTTCCGTCTTTTATTTGTTTCAATATTATTATTGTTTTTTTTTGTGATATTTTTTCTTCCCCTGTTTGGTGGCAGTTTTATCTTTTAATATGTCTTTGTAAATACTGTTGTTTTTCCTCAGCTTCTCCTCAATGTACTCTCTTTTGTTTCTTTTCAATGTTTATTTTAATATCTGTGAACCACTTTGTAATGACTTTTTGAAAAGTGCTTTATAAATGAAGTTGTTGTTATTATAATTGAACACCTGACTGTGACATTTCATCAGTTTATGCACCTATGATAAGGACCTTTGCGCAAAAAAAACACCAAAATTTTTGCTTTTTTCTACTCAAGGAAGAGTTAGACTTTAATGTAAATAAAGTCTATTACGCCATATCAAAAAAAGTAATCTCTAAATATATGTGAATATGTTGGAAACGTCATGACAAAAATGGAGAGGAAAAAAAATTGAAGGAAATTTTTCACTTTGTATTTTATAAGCATCAGAAAAGATGGTGCAAAGTAAATATGAAGACAACAGTTAAACTGTCTGATCCAATTAAAGTGAAGAAATTTGTGTAATTTCACCCTTTGTTTTGAGAAAACTCATTCACCGTGTGTTTGAAAAGTGTTTCCTCTGTGCTGTAAAGTTGCTACTTTAACTTTTTTTTTTTTGTAGATGTTGAAATTGCTGTGAGATATCAGCGTCTGTCGCTCTGACTCAGCGTTTCAGACGGAGGAACACACACTGTGTAACATCTTCAATGCATTAATCATGCTCTATTGCTGGCTAACATCCGTCTCTTTTCCTCCGGCTCCGTTCAGATTCAGTCAGCGTCAAACTCTGCTGTTTTCACGCTGAGATAAATCAGCCGACTCATTCCAGCACAGCTTTGCTTCACTTATACCATCTATCATGCTGAAACTGTTGTTAGCTGTGGGGAATTTCTAAGTTATAATGAAACCAGAGAGTACAGATGCTTTACAGCGCGCTTCGGTTTGCAGAGTTGGCTGAGACCAACAGTGTGTGTGTGTACATGTCCGTAGGAGATAGAGGAGAATCTGGTGTTTATGTATCTCCATTAGACACAGTGAAAACCTGTCCTCAACAACCAGAAAAGACTGAATTAAGGAAAGAGGGGGCTGAGTCTAACTTCAACAAGACAACACACACATGGAGCCGTTACTGAAAGTTTACCTGAGTATCTACTGTATAAGCACCAAACAGAAGAAAATCAGCTACAGGTCCTGTGAGAGTAGTTTTTTAAGTTTGAGAAGTGAAGATGAGATGATAAGTGTCTCTACTAGAGCCCGACCAATTAATCAACATCAGCCATTATGTAGCCGATGTATAAACTTTTTTTTTTTTCTGTATGGCAATCGTGTCGTTCCTGCTCCTGTGTGTCTGTGTCATTGCTCTCTGTCAATGATAAATGCTACTGTTAATTCACACGTCCACCATTACCTAATATAAGACTATAATATGGCGTTGCTGTGTCAAACCCCAAATCATATTTCAGGTATTATAACAATATGTGTTCATGTACAGTATACAGTGGGGCAAAAAAGTATTTAGTCAGCCACCAACTGTGCAAGTTCTCCCACTTAAAAAGATGAGAGAGGCCTGTAATTTTCATCATAGGTACACTTCAACTATGAGAGAACGAATGGGGGGAAAGAATCCAGGAAATCACATCGTAGGATTTTTAATGAATTTATTGGTTAATTCCTCTGTAAAATAAGTATTTGGTCACCTACAGACAAGCAAGATTTCTGGCTCTCACAGACCTGTAGCTTCTTCTGTAAGAGGCTCCTCCGTCCTCCACTCGTTATCTGTATCAATGGCACCTGTTTGAACTCATTATCAGCATAAAAGACACCTGTCACAACCTCAAATAGTCAGACTCCTAACTCCACTATGGCCAAGACCAAAGAGCTGTTGAAGGACATCAGAAACAAAATTGTAGACCTGCACCAGGCTGGGAAGACCGAATCTGCAATCGGTAAGCAGCTTGGTGAGAGAAAATCAACTGTGGGAGCAATTATTAGAAAATAGAAGGCCTACAAGACCACAAATAATCTCCCACGATCTGGGGCTCCACGCAAGATCTCACCCCGTGGGGTCAAAATGATCACAAGAACAGTGAGCAAAAATCCCAGAACCACACGAGGGGACCTAGTGAATGACCTGCAGAGAGCTGGGACAGAAGTAACAAAGGCCACCATCAGCAACACACTACGCCGCCAGGGACTCAAATCCTGCAGTGCCAGACGTGTCCCTCTGCTTAAGCCAGTACATGTTCAGGCCCGTCTGAAGTTTGCTCGAGAGCATTTGGATGATCCAGAGGAGGACTGGGAGAGTGTCATATGGTCAGATGAAACCAAAATAGAACTTTTTGGTCTAAACTCAGCTCGTCGTGTTTGGAGGAGAAGGAATGCAGAGTTGCATCCCAAGAACACCATACCTACTGTGAAGCATGGCGGTGGGAACATCATGTTTTGGGGCTGTTTTTCTGCAAAGGCACCAGGGCGGCTGATCAGTGTAAAGGGAAGAATGAATGGGGCCATGTATCGTGACATTTTGAGTGAAAACCTTCTTCCATCAGCAAGGGCCTTGAAGATGAGACACCACTGCCTTGGCAACAAAGGAGTGGCTATGTAAGAAGCATGTCAATGTCCTGGAGTGGAAAGAAAATCTTTGGAGGGAGTTGGAAGTCCATGTTGCCCAGCGACAGCATCAAAATATCACTGCTCTAGAAGAGATCTGCATGGAGGAATGGGTCAAAATACCAGCATCAGTGTGTGAAAACCTTGTGAAGTCTTACAGAAAACGTTTGACCTCTGTCATAGCCAACAAAGGATATATAACAAAGTATTGAGATGAACTTTTGTTATTGACCAAATACTTATTTTCCACCAAGATTTACAAATAAATTCTTAAAAAATCAGACAACGTGATATACTGGATTTTTTTTTTCACATTTTGTCTGTCACAGTTAAGGTGTACCAATGATGACAATTACAGGCCTCTCATCTTTTTAGGTGGATGAACTTGCACAACTGGGGGCTGACTAAATACTTTTTTGCCCCACTGTACATCCTGTGTATATTCTTATTCTATGTATCAGCAAATATGTGGGATATCAGCTTTCTTTTGCCTCCAGTATCGGTATCAGCATCAGCCCCAAAAATCCCATATTGGTCAGGCTCTAGTCTCTACCTTAACGAAGCCTTTAAGACTCAACAACAACAAAAACATGGCTCCAAGTGCAGATTGAACTCCGACCATGTCCGTGCTCCTGGACGTAACATTAACAGCTCTGCAGCTTCAGCCTGAAGCTTCTAGTTTGTTCCCCTGAAGCACTTCCCTGGACTTTCACGAGCTTCCAGGAAGAAAATTTAGGTCCTGGACCCACTACAGTCAGTGCACAAATACTGTGCCAACTCTCCCTATTAATGCACATACAAACACACAAGCCCTTCAAACACCACTGCGCTGATGCAAACAAAGCCAAATATTTCGTTCTTCACTGTGTGACAGACACTTTTTAATGGGAGCATCATCACTGCAGAAAACTTTCTGTCATGTTTTGGTTCTTTGTGTTTTGTTGAAGGTGATGATTTGAGAATAGATGAAGGTGTCTGGGTTGGTGTGTGTGTGTGTGTGTGAAATAAATAAATGGGTGGACTCACTGATTTGCTGGGGTCTCAGGTTAGTTCATCTCCACGTCTGACGCCTTTCACAAATCTGGACATGGTAAATAGAGGAATGGTATAATGATATGGAAAAAAATGGACAAACACATTTTTATTCAGAACAAACAGCACAGCTCAACACAATGTAGAGACGATAAATCTGCATAATGTACACAGATGTTTTATTGTAATAAAGTTTAAAATGAGCTTTTTTAATTTTAACTCTATAATGTAAAAGTGCTGAAAGAACAATAAACCACAAACACTGATTAAAATAATATACAAAGCAAATACATATTTTTTCAGTTGGACTGTGGTGAGCAAAATAAAAGCTGCATGTTGATGCTTTAAACACTTTAACTGGTGACATGGTTGGAGAAATGTCATTATAGGTAGAAAAGAAATGATAATAAACTGTGGAAATATCAGATTTATCTACTCGAACACATCACAGTGTAACATGTAAGTGAAGCTTGTGGATGTGTAATGTGGCAGAATGTGATGAAAGTATAAAACAGAGCCTGAGTGATTCATAAAAGTTGCAAACTAATTAATTAAATTAAGCATCATTAGACTGAGTGTTAATCCACAACATGCTGAAGACAAACCTGTTTATCACAGTATCACCTCCTTCTGTCTCCTCTTCTGTCTCCTCCTCTGTCTCCTCTTCTGTCTCCTCCTTCTGTCTCCTCCTCTGTCTCCTCCTCTGTCTCCTCCTTCTGTCTCCTCTTCTGTCTCCTCCTCTGTCTCCTCTTCTGTCTCCTCCTTCTTCCTCTTCTGTCTCCTCCTCCGTCTCCTCCTCTGTCTCCTCTGTCTCCTCTTCTGTCTCCTCCTCTGTCTCCTCTTCTGTCTCCTCCTCTGTCTCCTCCTTCTGTCTCCTCCTTCTGTCTCCTCCTCTGTCTCCTCCTCTGTCTCCTCTGTCTCCTCCTCTGTCTCCTCCTCCTTCAGCAGAGTAAACAAACTCCACCTGTTGCTGCTGAAGAAAACACTTCCTCTCCTTTCTGCTCTTTAACAGCCTCTGTTATTTTTCTTTTCTTGTCTCTAAGTTTCTCTGCTCCAACTTTTCGTTTTTGAACGTTTTCTCCATCTTGTTTTGTTTTGTTGCTGTAAAACTGTTGATTCTCTGTCGTCATCGACTGACAGCTGCTCCTCATTGTAGGTGATTGGATAAGGGGGAGGGGCTAGAACATGATGGGCAGGACTACAAGGCCTCTGTAACCTCTCATTGGTCTGTTGGGCCAGGTAGTTTTGACCGACTGGGCCAATCAGTCATCACCTTTAGTGAACGACTTCATGAATTAACCCTTTATAGCCAAACGTATCATAGTTGATACATGAGTTCAAAGACTCATAAAAATTATAAATAGTTAATTTAAAGACCTGTTAAAAATCATCCACTCACACATTTTTAGAAAAATCATCACTTGATTTTCAAGAAGTTGCAGCAAGAATATGAGATAATATCAATAATATTCTCATATTGAAATAGCTACATATATATACATATACTTTTTTTTTCAAATTAGTGTTTTCTGCATGAAAGAAATGCATATATATTAAAAAACTTGAACAAATTAGTACGCAAAATTGCCAAGTGTGTCAAATATGATACAGTAAATATATCATGAATGAAATGATAAAGTAATTTTTTGGGGGGGATTTTGTTTAAAGGGTTAAAAAACATCTCAGTTCCAAAAAAATTGAATTTCTGACCCTTTTTACAGGATTATGAAGCCCCAAAATTAATGTGAATAAAATGGGTAATTAAATGTCATAAATTGGGATTTGGAAGTATTAATTTAGCCTATTCTGTGTTTTCAATCTTACAAATTCATGTTACTTTTGTGAGGGTTTTGTTCAACACTGACTCTATCTCTCAAATCAACGTAAGGTTTAAACTCTTATTATTATTCGTATTGAAGAATAAAGGATGTTGTGGTGAGTAAAGCTGAGACATTTCTCTAATAAATAGATGAAATGTTTTTAATGAAAGACAGGAGACAGTGATCATGTTCTGGTATTTGTATTAGGTTTCAATAACAACTGTTAAATTTTCCTTGTAGAGTACAGATTTACAGACAAACCATTTTAAACCCAACCTTTTTTTTTCTCTAAAAACATTCATACAGATTATCCTTCAGGTTTTTAAAAAACATTTTACAGAATTTCCTTCAGGTTTTAAAATATACATTTTACCTCCCTTTATTTACAGAGTACAAACCCAACGCTTTTTTTTTTTTTTTATCTTTTGGGTCACAATGAAAACCAAAACGACAGTTTGGGGAAACTGATGACGTACATAAAACAGAGAAGTTGTATAACAGTCACAGGTGATAATTGTGCTTTTTCCAGAATAACTGCCCATCTGGAAATTAAGGGATTTCACTTTCTCTCTTGACAAAACTTGATCTTAGTCTCAGAGGACAAGGCAGTGTGAACTAAGGGGAGAAAAAGCAGATCAGTCACTATCTCAACATGTTTATTTCATTTTAAACCTTTCTAAAGGCAGATTTTGTTGTTCCCACATTTAATAGATAATCCATGGGTTACTTTGTTTAAAGAAGCTGTTTCATTCAGAGCTCAAAGTGTCTTTTTTTTAAAGAATTCACTCATAAATTCACATTACATGAAGATATTTCACTTCAAACCCTTCCTTATAGTGGAAAACTTGCCTTTCCTTCATGTAATTTTGAATTAAATCGTCTTTATTCTCCCCAAGATTTGACTATAAAACCTTTAACCATCAAACACAATCCTCTAAACATGACGGAAAACTTCTGTTAAACTGGATTTCACTGAGCTTGACCAACATGAAGCAATATGGACGTGCTGAGTTAAAGAAAAGACAAGAAAGTAATGAAGACTTGATTAAAAAAAACAAAAATAAAGGAGTTTACTGAGAGGAACCCTGCGCCTGTTGGATGGAGAATGATCTACGACCGTGACACCAGCACTTCTGGAGTTTGGGCGCCGTCAGCAGACGTGGCTGAGTAGTTGAAGATGGGTACATTCTGCACAGGGCCGTAAGCATCGTAAGGTGGGAGAGGAGGAGGGTGGATGCATGCTGGCGTCAAGTCTAGAGGTCACAGACCGACTAGCCCCGCCCCTAAGCTGCCGTCCCCACGTCGACTTTCGACAATAAGCTCAAGTGGTGTTTGGTTCAAAGCCCAGTTTCTTTTCTTCGGTCGCCCTCAGCCGCTCTGGATGTATTTCTTGATGACCACGCAGCCGTGTCTGAAGAGCGGACAGGGCAGAGACTGCAGCGGCGTCCACGTGTTGGTGCAGGGGTCCAGAGTCTCCATGTTACCGAGGGCGGGGCCTTCACTGCTCACGATGCCTCCGGTGGTGTAGATCTTCCCGTCGAGGATCACAGCGCTGCAGCGAGACAAAAAAAAAAAAAAAGGACTTTAGTTATCTCCTCAAAATATAACAATCTGTTTATGTTTATGCTGACGCATAAAATAAGAGGTTAAGTGCAAATTTACATAACAATTTTGCATCAGTCTGTAACATAAACTGCCATTTCAGGCAACTTTATGATATACGCAACTACACAGCAAAATAATAATAATAGAAAAAAAATGGATTGGGAGCAGGTGTCAATATACTGAGGTCTCTTTTCATGAGTTAAATACATATGAATGAAAAACTAGATTTCTTGGGGTTTTTTCAATCAAAGTGAAATGTTTTCAGATATAAATTTGATTTTTTTTCTTTCAACATGCCACTTTTTATCTCAATACTTCAACTTTTAGTCTCAAAATTTTCACTTTAGCTCAAAATTTCACCTTTTTTCTCTAAATTTTGTTAATCTCAAAATTTCCATATATTGATACATTGCAAAATCCCAGAGACACCTGCAAAAAACACAGTGGCACCTGTAAAAACTTTAGCAACAACTGCCAATTGCATGTTGACACATGCCATTGCTCAGTGGCATCTGCAAAAACTCTGTTACAACTGGCAACCACTCAGTGACACCTGAAAATTACTCACATGACACCTGCCATTCACTCAGTGACAACTTCCAATTGCAGGGTGACACCTATCTTTTACTCGGGGACACCTGACACACACTCAGTGTCACCTGCCAATTACTCAGTGGAACCTGGAAAAAATTTAGCAACAATTGCCAATTGCGCGTTTACACCTGCCCATTGCTCAGTGGCACCTGCAAAAACTCTGTTACACGTGGCAACCACTCAAGGACACTTGGCAATAGCTTAGTGACACCTATAACTTTCTCAGTGACACCTGAAGATTGCTCACATGACACCTGCCAACCACACAGTGTCACCTGCCAATCACTCAGTGACAACTTCCAATTGCAGGGTGACCCCTATCCTTTACTTGGGGACACCTGACACACACTCAGTGTCACCTGCCAAATACTCAGTGGCACCTGGAAAAAATTAAGCAACAATTGCCAATTGCGCGTTTACACCTGCCCATTGCTCAGTGGCACCTGCAAAAACTCTGTTACACCTGGCAATAGCTTAGTGACACCTATAACTTTCTCAGTGACACCTGAAATAGCTCACATGACACCTGCCAACCACACAGTGTCACCTGCCAATCACTCAGTGGTACCTGTTTATTACTCAGTGGCATTTACCAATTGAACAGTGACACCTGCTTTTTGCATGTCACTCCCCACTTTTACCTTGTTTCCTGCACTACCCACTGTCCTCCCTCTAATATAAATAAAGGTTAAGAAGACAAAAAAAATTAAAAGACAAAAATAATGTCTGAATTGCTTGTAAAAAGTAAAAAAAAAAAAAAATCTGCCAATAAGCCTCTAGTTAATTAGATTGTTTTTTAAAATGGCTCCCACTACTAATACAGACTGTTGTCTTCCTGTAAATGGAACAGAACCAAATATTTGCAAAACTGTTAACAATGAGTTTGTGATTCGTTGAGAGAAGTGAAACTATCGTCTGTGAGCTGATTGGAGATTTCTGCTCCTCCAGGTTAAGATAACTCTGCATTACAGGTGGGCTCACAATGAAGCTCACACAAAAAGAAACATAAACTCCTGCTGGCACAAATCTACATCACTGTTGGGAACCAGAAAAAAAAAAAAAAAGTTTTACACAAATCCTAAATCTACTTAGGGAGAAAGCACCGCTGATTTTAACACGAAGAGCGTGCAGAGTAAAGCCTGGAGCTGCTCTTTCTCCTGATAAAGAGAGGAGCAGGACGCTCTCAGTGAGGAGAGAAGGAGAATATCAGCTCTGGACTTCATCCTCACACACTGCAGATACTGCTGTTTCTCAGTGTGTGTGTGTGTGTTTCCTCTTCCTCTGTGTGTCAGATTTGGTTAAATGTAGCAGAACAGCTGCCTGGTGTGCGCTGCTGCTGCTTAGCAATAACTCTGACAACATGATTTATGTTGCACATTTCAGTCTTAAGATCACTGTCTGTAATTTCTTTCCCCAAAAGAATTTGCTTCGTGCTTTCTCAGCTCCTGCAATAAAGAAACATATGAATAATAAAGGCTAGTGCCGAGGAATCAGCCGTTTTATTAATAAGCAAAGTGCACATCTCAATGCTTCAGCTAAGTGGTTTATTAGGATGTGATCCAACTCATGTTAATATTCATTCCTCTACATTTATCAGTAATTATGTGTTTACAAATTGCAGAAAGTTACTGGGCTGATATTTTTAGTGCGAGAAAAATGCTCCAATTCTGTGCAAATCACTGTAACTTAAACATAGAGCGATCAAACGTCCACTTTTGCTCTGACATGTCCTTCTTTTTGATCGTAAAATTATCAGTCAGATCGATTACAATGATCAGCCGTGAGCATGTTTAACTGATATCACTGACAACCAATCAGAGTCGACCTGTTCCTGCTCCACTTTCATTATTCTCAAGGGGGAAATTTGTTTATTTTGGACCTTTCCATTAAAAGTTTGGTAACACTTTAGATTAGGGAACACATTCATCATTAACTAAATGCTTATCAACATGCATATAAGTAGCTTTCTTGCCCCTAATTAATATTTATAAAGCACACATTAACCCCTTATTCTACCTCTTTTGCACCATGAATTCAGACTTTTCCATGTATTAACTCCTAATTATTACTTATTGACTACAAATTAATGAATATGTGTTCCCTAATCTAAAGTGTTACCAAAAGTTTCTGCTTTGTTATTTGATTTGTATGTTAATAAAATGTTAAATTCATCTCTAGGTTTAAATGTTTTCAGTACAGGTGCTAAAAAACTGGCGGCTTAGAAATAAAATAATACAAGAAAAATAGCCATTACAGCTATAATGAAAGTCTGTTTAACCCATGGACTGTATAATCATGGACGCCATGACAGTCGGCTTTAACTGAGGTCTCCACAAAAACTGCTCCCCCTGGTGGCTGGCTGCAGTATAGGTCAAAATCTCCGTCTCCTCATTCATTCCAGATGAGAGGTGGTAAAACTTCAAAAAAATATTACACCTCAAAGAAATGTTTCTTGCATCCTTGCACTGCAGTGGGTTGAAGATGTTATTTGGATGTATTGTTTTCAAGTCCTATTTTACTGAGAAGTTGGTTTTTCATTAGTTATTAGACGTTAAAAAACGAGTTATACGTTTCTTTTTCTGATGATTGACAGCTGCTTTTTGTGTGTAGTTTTTATCGGGGATATAAGAAACTTTAGGAAAGAGAGTCAAAAAGAGATCAGACCTTCAAAAGGACAGTAAAACATTTTTTTTTTCTTTTTCTGAGCAGACTTTGGCTCCACAATGGCGGCTCCAGTCATCTCCAGGTACTCCGGCTTCCTCCCACAGACCAAAAACATGCCCACGTTAGGTTCATTGATTATTCTTAATTGCCCGTAGGTGTGAGTGTGTGCGTGAATGGTTGTTTGTCTCTATGTCAGCCCTGCGATTGACTGGCGACCAATCCAGGGTGAACCCCGCCTCTCGCCCAATGACAGCTGGGATAGGCTCCAGCCACCCGCGACCCTGAATAGCAGGATAGATGGTTAAATAAATGGATGGATGGGTTTAACCCTCAAAGTTCTTTTTTCAATAATGGAGAAAAAGCTAAAACCCAGTTCCCTAAGGACATGATCTCATTGGTGTTTACAGACCATCTATTAGGCGCAATTGTGTCAAAGTAACACACCTGAAACCTGATATGAAGAACAAAAGTTGTCAGAAAAATGTTCATTGAGGCAATAACTCTGGTTGGAAGCAGTGTTGTCTCCCCATCTTTTAACCAACAGTTTTTCTTCTTGTTGTAAACAGTGGAGTCTCCTCCTGCTGGTCGTTCTAAAGCTGTTTTTTTTTTACACACAGAGGTGAATTCATCCAAATATTTAAGGTTGACTTCCTCTTTGCACCGTGACTGACCTGCAGAACTGTCTGGAGTGATTCATGTTGGGACCAGC
The DNA here is from genome assembly GCA_008086565.1 of Thalassoma bifasciatum. NCBI lineage: Eukaryota > Metazoa > Chordata > Actinopteri > Labriformes > Labridae > Thalassoma > Thalassoma bifasciatum. The sequence goes on from RPOG01000227.1 coordinate 564,426, forward strand.
TTTGATGTTTCCTTTGTCGGGGTCGTAGATGGTGGTGGCTCGAGCGTATGCCCCCCCCAGGATGAATATCAAACCGTTTAGACTCACCGCGGGGGCGTATTTGTTATCTAAAGAAATCAAAGAAAGAGACAGGAGGAAGAGAAAAGAGGAGGATGTGTTGTTAAAGAAAGCACAGAGCTATTGTCTGAATATTATTCTCTCACAGATCAGATTTCTTATCGGTTTGATGATTTCAGTTTCATTATTCTTCTTTCCAACTTGTTGGCTGCATGTGAAACTCATCACCAACATTTCCCTTTCAGACTGAAAAACCAAAACATAAAAAAGAAATAAAATACACAAATTGATAACCAGTGGAAAATATAGGCTATAAATCACTCTGCTTTTGTTGGGTTGTGTGTGTAACCATATTTGTTCTCAGCAACAATATAAAAGAGTTACTGCACTTCCAGTAATTCACAAAAGTAATAAATCCTTTGGCACGTCCAAAGATTTAGAATGAAAAATGCAGCAGAAACAGTGTTTTATGGATTGGAAAAACATGAGCGAAGAGGTGAGAAAGTGCAAACTGTGCATTCTGTAACATTTAATCTGACACAGCGTTAGAACATGAGGAGAACAGAGACGCTGAAGCAACAGCACCGTAAAGTTTTAGGTGA